>PVKZ01002126.1:0-262691 GCA_004027375.1 Macroglossus sobrinus
TGGTGGTTCAGGCTTTTCATGGTTCTTATTTCTTGTAAAGGTCTGTAGGCACCCCGCCGATCAAGGACCTTGACAGCCACCTCTACTCTGGTAGGAATATGTCGGGCCAAAATCACCTGGCCAAAGGTGCCCTCGCCCAGGGTGTGCAAGAGCTGGTAGTTGTCAATATGGGGCTTCTTGATGGTAGAGATGGCTGCAAGTTCACGTGGCATAGTGACCACTAACTACGCTAACTTATATACTATTGCTGTACACTATACTAGCGGACAACACTATGCTAACTGTGCTAACACTAAGAAACAATACTAACTATGCTAACTGTGCTAATCCTAAATGTGCTAATACTAATGAACAATGCTAACTATGCTACTGTGCTAATACTAAGAAACAATGCTAACTATACTAACGATACTAACTCTACTAAATGTACTAACAATGCTAACTACCAATATTAACTGAAAAAATTTTCAAAGAAAAAAAGAACAAATATGAAAAAAGAACAAAGAAAAAAAATAAGAAAAAGGAGAATACAAAAATGAAAGTAAAGGCAAGAGGAAAAATAAGCAAAGCAACAACAAAAAAAAGGAGAAAACAAGCTAATCCAGTCCAACAGGTCACACAGATCAGCTTCCTGGGCTCTACGGACAAAAGCCTCAGCCCAGTCAGGGCCTTTTATAGGAGTTGTTCGTAATTCCATCACAATGGTGCTTTATGAGGTCCGAGCAAGACGTGGACCAGTCACGGCTGGATACAGACCAATGGTCTCCTCACTTCTTGGTCTCAAGATGATATTTTTTACACTTAAAAAAATATAAACAAAACAAAGAGAAATAAGGACCCCAAAGAGCTTTTTTGTTCATGTGAGACAGTAAAGATTGATATTTACTTTATTATAAATTAAAATCTGTAGGATGCTTCAGTGACCTTTTCATTTACAATTGGAAGATCTGTAATCAATTTGTCCTTTAAAGACCTTAGAGTATCTACACTTAAAATAGTCCATTCTTTTTTCTTAAAAATGATGCTGCAAGTTAACTGGTATCATGATACTATAGGAAAATGTTCTGTTGAATAATATAAGGTACATTGTTAACATCTGTAAAGCTGACAGGGGTAGCTTCATCATATTTTTGCCAATAAGATAATGAGCAGATTGCTCAGCAGAAACCGTGGAGACCAGGCGGCAGGGGGTCGATGTATTCAAAGTGTTGAAGGAAAAAACCTATGAACCAAGAATCATATATCTGGCACAACTATCTGAAAACAAGGGAGACCTTAAGACATTCCCACATCAACCAATGCTGAGGAAGTTCTTTACCACTAGATCTGCCTGGCACGCAGCACATCCTTTAGGTTGGAATAAAAGGACACCAGGCAGAGACTCAAAGCTTTATGAAGAAATTAAGATCTCTGCTGAAACTCCTGAACAAGCCGGATCTCATTTGATCTCGAAAGCTAATTAGGGCCAGGCCTGGTTAGTACTTGGGTGGGAGGCCACTTAGGAAGACCAGGTGCTGTAGGCGAGGCGTAAAAAAGAAAAAAGAAAGCATTATAAGCTGACAAGGTCCTTGCAATCTGTGAGTTCAACCAAGGGTTGCCCCACCTAAAGAAATAATAATCATAATTAATTAAATAAATATTAGGCAGACCCTGTGGTTTTCTGTTGTGTTATAACATAAGGAAATTCCAAGTAACTGATTTTATCGATGAAATGATTTTATTAATATCAAATCAGGAAAAAAGTTCTGCAGTAGTATTTTTTCTATAAAATATTTTTAGATTTTTTTTTTCAAAATTGAGTAGATCATAAAAGAGTGGCATGGCTATGAACATCATCTACCATTCATGTTGCAGTAGGAAAAAGGTAAGAATCTTAGGCCTATTTTTCAGTCCCATCTGAAGAGATCATTTCTCCATCAATATCCCAGAAATCCAGATTACTTCTTAATCTCCAAATAGTTCATGTGGACTCAAATTTCAGAGGTGTAGATAGTATGAAGGCTTAGAGAAACCCTGAGGTCTAGAGATGGGAAGGAGAGAGATGTGAAACCAGAGAGGGACTCTTGCCACAAATGGATCAATGTGTTGACTTTATTCCAAAGTTTCCTCAAACAGAGATAGACCAACCATGTGTCATAACACCACCCTAAATCAACACCTCCAGCTACTCATGGCCTTACTTAGACATTGATGGGATCATAAAACACAGTATTAAAGTGAGAAGTCATTTGATTCCCCTCAGATCTCATAGTAATTTTGTCAAGCCTAGAAGGCAATGTATCAGAAGGGCAAAAATGAAGAGCCTAAAGGAAAGAATAAAAACTAAACCAAACCAAACAACACAAAAGTAAATAGGAAAGTCTTTCTAGTCTCTCTACTAGAAATAGTAAACAGATGTTCTTGAGATCCACTGAAAAATGGCCTTAAGTTGAATAATCAGAATTTAGATATATCGTAATTTTGGTACAGATGGAATAGAGAGCCCAGGGGATTAAAAATCTAGTTATAAATAGAAAAGCAGAGGTAGTGAGTGAGGATATTTTCTGAGGAAAGAGTTAGTCAACATGAGAATGGGGATCATTCAAAGGAAATTCACTCTCAGTAGACATTAAAATAGGATAAAATCTCACCCTTCTGGGCCATTGCAAACAAACTCTCAAACCTCTCAAGATTTTGCAATGCTAGAATATTCTGTAGGATATAATTAAATTTTTCTAGCAGATTTGTCCTGTGAAATGTCAAGAAAGAGATATCTCTCAGAAGTGGTCAAGGTAAACCCCACTTTCCTGTCCCTAGCAGGGCTATACAGGATTTGGATTTGGGGGACAATCTTCAGGACATTAAGCAATGATCCTCAACACTGGCTGCACACTATAATTATCTGAAGAGCTTTAAAAAATATTGATGCTGCAAGACTTGTACACTGAAAACTATAAGACATTGTTGAAAGAAATTAAAGACCTAAATAAATGGAAACATCTCATATTAATAGATTGGAAGGCTTAGTATTGTTGAGATGGTAGTACCTTTCAAATTTATATATACAGAGTCAACACAACTTCTATCAAAATCTGGGATGGCTATTTTGTAGAAATTGACAAGCTGATTCTAAAATTCATATAGAAATGCAGGGAACCCAGAAAAGGCAAAACAATCTTGAAAAGGAACAACAAAGTTGTAGGACTCAAGCTTCTTGACTTCAAACTTACTACAAAGCTACAGTAATGAAGACTGGTACTGGCATAGGTCAGACATATAGATCAATGGAATAAAAATGAGAGTCTATAAATAAACAGATTTTTGATAAGGGTGCCAAGACATTCAGTGGGAAAAGAATAGTCTTTTCACTAAATGGTGTTAGAACAAGTGAAATTGTGATTTATAGTAAGAAATATATATTTGGTCTTATATATAAGTCTCCTTTTCTGGCACAAAACTCCTAAAACCCTTGAAATTTCCTAAGTGATAAGAGCCATAGAAGAATCTTTTGCTATGTTAATGGAGAAAAAATTAGAGTTTATCAAATTTACAAATTTTAATTAAGAGCATCATAAGAAAATGAAAAGACAACTCACAGAATAGGAAAATATATTTTTAAATCATATATCTGCAAGTCATATATCAGTTATCACATATTAATAAATCTATATTTTAGTATTCAGAATATATAGACTCCTACAACTCAACAATAAAAAAGTATAATCTAATTTAAAACTAGGCAAAGAATTTGAATAGACAATTCTTCAAAGAAGATATACAATGGACAATAAACACATGAAAAGATGCTCAACATTATGAGTCATTAGGAAAATGCAAATCAAAGTCATCATGAAATACTACTTCTTCATATCCACCAGGATAGCTATAATAAAAAAGACATAATAACAAGTGGGGAGGAAATATGGAAATTGGAACCCTCACACATTGCTGGTGAGAATGTAAAATGGTACAGTCACTTTGGAAAACAGTTTGACAGTTCTTCGAAAAGTTAAATGCAGCATTGCCATGTGACCTAGTAATTTGACTCCTTATACCCAAGGGAACTGAAAACACATACTCACACAAAATCCTGGACATGAATGTTCATAGCAACAGTATTCATGAGAGCCAGCATGGAAACAATCCAAATGTCCAACTGATGAACAGATAAACAAAATATGGTACAGCTATAAATAAAAAAATTATTTAGTCATTAAAAAGAAGGATATAATGATTCATGCTACAGTAAATATGGCTTTAAAAACATTATGCTATGTGAAATCATACATACTGTATGATTCCATTGTTTTAAAATGTCCAGAGTAGGGAAATCCATAGAGACAGAAAGTAGATCAGTGGTTGCTGGGGCTGGAAGGAGGAAGGAATGGGGAGAGACTGTTAAAGGGTATAGGTTTCTTTTAGGGGAGATGAAAACATTCTGGAATCAAGGAGTGGCGATGGTTGCACAACTTTGTGAATCCACTAAAAATCACTGAATTGTATATTTTAAGAGGGTGAATTTTATAGCATACAAATTATATCCCAATTTTAAAATTCTATGAAAAATATTAATGACTAATCTCTACTCAGATCAATCAAATCCAAATATCTGGGAATGAGGCCTGGGCATTCAAATTTTTGAAGCACAATTGGTTAGTAATCCACTGCATTAAACAAACCATCAATCTTTTTTTTTATTGTGAATTTATCAACAGAGAATAAAAAGATTCTTTGACCCTCTATTGCTCTAATGGTTACTTTTGATGAAGACGCATGGTAGGAAAAGGTCTAGAGTAATCATAGCTAAAATTTACCAGTGCTATCAATTAAGGAACGTATTAACTATTTCATTGCATTATAACGTGTTTTTTAAAAACAGTTTTATCCAGTGTTAATCAGTTAGCACGTTCTTACGTGTTCTCCACATTATAATATCATCTAAGATTTTGCAAAGGATGTAACATTACCTTTAATTACATTGTTAACATAACAATCTATAATGCCAGAGGGCTTTTTTATATGTTTTTTAAAATCTACTCCTGCTTCAAAGTTCACAATAGGATAACCATGGTAATCCCTAGCTCTGAGGATTTCTCCCTTTGGACCCAGAAGTGGGATGAAGCCCCAAGTAAAGGCAAGAACCATAGCTGCCCAGTGGTTTTCAATTTTACTTTATCGTTTGTATAATATCCCACTTAACTCCAAAAAGGAAGTTGAAATAATTTGATTGTTTATCTAAGAAAGTAGATTTAGGCCCAGAGCAGGCCTGATAAGCAAAGTATTAGGTTTCTAGTATGGCTCCTTATGCAGAGAGGTATGAATTTAATAATTCTCTCACTTACCCTGGATATTATGTGTCATTTTAGAAAATGATTGTTTTCTACATGGTTTAATCTCATGATGAGAAGCAGCAGGGACAAAGGCATGCAGAAGATACAGATGCAGTAGAGTTCTTTTACACTCTACTGAGAAACACTTTGTTTTTGCTAAAATACTAGAATCATATACACTTTTTTATTAGAGAAGTTTTGCATATTTAAGCTATAATGTTTCTGAAACATGTAAGTCTCTAAATCATGGCTTTTAAACTTTTAATCTCCTAGTAATAAGTATAATGGATGAAATGCAAAACACACTCCTAGAGCATATCAGAGGTCTGTAAAATAACTCTAACTTTACTACTTTGTATTCCATATGATTCAGTATTGAAGTGAGTAAAAGTAATGTTATTAATTATTTGATCTAGACTGCTTGCTGTTCATTTCACTAGCCTTTGCTAATATCGAATTACACTAATTATATTAACATTTAGTTTGGGGGTAGATTCAATGCAAATAAGATTAGTACAATCTATTGAGGTATGTTCAACATTGGGATAATATTGAATCTCTTGAATTTAGAATTACCCTAATAATAACAGCAATTTAAACAAACTTTTTACTAGATGCTTGTGTCCTAGCCATAATTAAGTAATTGGTACCACACAGCCTTACCACTAAAAAACCCCACAAAACTAGGTAAAATACATAAAATAACTGTTTTCAGAAACTGGACAACGGTCAGGAAGGGCTTTAATCCTAAAAAAGGGAAACAAACAAGATAAATTCCATACATACAAAAAAAAATTTCACTGATAAATTACTCCAAACATTTAAGGAATAATACTAATCCTACACAACTCTTTTTAGAAAATAGAGAAGAGAACACTTGCGAACGTATTATATGAGATCACATTTACTTTGATATCAAAACTAGAAAAGACATTACGAAAAAGGAAAACTACTGACCAATATTATCATTAGCTTAGATGTAGAAGTTCTTTAAAAAACTTTTAGCAAATTGAACCCAGCAACACAGAAAAAGAATAATCTTCATGTTTACATAGGGTTTATTCCAAGAATGAAATATTAGTTTAACATTTGAATACAAAATGATGCAATTTAACAGAATACAGAAAAAAAAATCATATGATCATCACCATAGTTGCAGAAAAAGCATGTGACAAAATTAAAAACTCATTAATGATGAAACTTCTCAAAAAACAAACTTCCTCGACCTGATAAAAGACATCTACAGCTAGCAACATACTTAACAGTGAAAGATTAAGACATTTCCCCACTAAAATCAAGATCAGGGCAAGTCTTCCACTCTTATCACTCTTAGGAGAAGTCTTAGATACTTTTATCAGAGGTCTTCAATAGTGTAATAAGACAAGAAAGGAAATAAAAGGCATAAACTATAAAGAAAGTAATAAAACTGCCCTTACTTGCAGATGACATGATCAGGTGGATAGAAATCTTAAATAACTTAACAAAAGCTACCAGAGTTCTTAAGTTAATTTAGGAAGGTTTTAGGATACAAAGTCAATATACACAACTCAGTTGTATTTCTATATATTAGCAAGTGAACATTTAAAAAATTAAACTTAAATAATTAAATTTAGAATATCTTTAAAACTTTAAAATACTTAGGTATGCACTTAATAAAATATATGTAAGATATATACCATGAAAACTACAAAAATTGCTAACAGAATCAAAAACAACAAACAAATGGAAAGACTATTATTAAGATGGCAGGTTCTAAGAAGTGATCTAAAGAATCGGCACAAACCTAATTAAAATCCTAGGAGACTTAAAAAAAAATAAACAAATAGACTATAAAATTTTAATAGGCATTTGAAGGCCCTAAAAGAGATAAAGCAATTCTGAATAAATAAATAAATAAATAAATAAATAAATAAATAAATAAACAAACAAAACAAAACAAAACAAAAGCTCGAGGATGTGCACTATTTCAAAACTATTATAATGCGATGGATAATCAAAACAATGTGATACTGGCATAAACAGACTAACAGATGACTGGATTAGAATATAGAATATACAAGAGTAGACCCACACATTTAGATTTTTGACCAAAATATAAAAGAAATTCAATGGAGAAAGAAAATACATCCATCAAATGGCTACTAAGCAGAAACAACTGGCTATGCATGCAGAAAAAAAATCAATTGCAACTCACTCCTTACATCGAACACGAAAATTAATTTAAGATGAATAATAGCTTTTAATATAAAAAGCAGAAACTATAAAGGTTCTAGAAAAAAAACCACAGGTGTTATTTATGCAACTTAGAGATAGGCAAACATTTCTTTGTCAGGACTCACAAAACACTAATCATAAAAGCAACGAATTGATAAAATGAACTTAATTGAAACAAACTTCTGTTCATCAAAAGATACTATTAAGACATTGAATAAACAAGCTATATATATTCACAACATACATGTAGACAAAGGACTTCTATTCAGAATATATGAACAACTCCCATGACTCAATAATTAAAAGACAAATCAATTTTTTAAAAATAGTCAGGAAGACTTCCGCTTCCAGAAGGATGGAATAGATGTACTTTTCCTTTATTCCTCCTGCTAAGTTCAGCTAAAAACTCCGGACATTCTTTATAAAACAAAGACTCTGAAAGGTGAAGAGAAGGCAGATCAGCTTTAGACCTCAGGAACTGAGGAACAAGGTGGCGAGTTCTCTGGGGTTTCTTTGCCTCATATATCCCAGACTAGATGCTGGAGCCACCTGGTACCCAGAAATGCCAATGGATGCACGCATATACACTCTCCTAGAAAGGCCTGCTGGCTCTAGCCAAAGGACCAAAAAGGAAGAGGCCAGGAAGACATTAAACTCTTAAGCAATAACTTCTATTCTAGCCAAACACCACAGAACAAAACTGTAACCCCGACTCTAATTTTACCATCAAAACACAAGTAGGGAGACCAGACTTCCACCTTTGTGAGGTTATAATGAAGTACCCTAACCACTCCTCCCCCAGTAGGGTGATTTCAGAGATCACAGAACTGGAAAGAAAGTCTTGGTTTTACATGAGTCTCTAATTCCAATTGTTCAACCTTTTTTTGTATGCTCTGAATTACTCTTTTAGCCTAAACTACTTTAATGAGGTTTAATTAAGAGCCCTAATTCAACTTAAATTTTTTTTTGTGAGATCTAAACTCTACTTTATCTCAACTTTTTATCATTCCAAGCTTCTTTTGTGTCAGCCATGCTTGCCTCACTTCGTTCAATGCCTAGCCTGTATCCTATGTTGCATCTCCTCAACAATGCTTTTTGTTTAAATACATTTTATTGAGCTATAAGTTGCCTGCAGTATGCATCCATTTAAAATCTACAATTTGGTGAGTTCTGACACATGCATATACCAGTGAAACTATAACTACAGTCAACATATGGAACATTTTCATCACCCTCAAAAGTTCCATCTTGCCTCTTGGCAATCCATCCCTTACCCTCAAGTGTTCTTGGATTTTGTTTGTTTGTTTCTGTCACTATATTTTCATTTTCACTATAGTTTGTTTTTACACTTTTGGGGCTGGCTTCCTTCACTCCGCATAATGGTTTAATACGTATGTTGCATCGATCTATAATTTGTCCCTTTTATTGCTGAGTAGTAATCCACTGCATGGATATATACCACATTTTGTTTATCCACTCGCCAGGTGAAAGGCATTTGGATTGTATCCTGATTGGGCTGCAATAACCATTCACATAAAAAAAAAATAGTGGTATAAAGTGTATTTATTAATAGGAAAAAATGTTCATGATCGATCGCTAAATGAAAAAATACAGAATGGTTTATATAATCTGGGCTGATTTTTGTAAAGAACACATTTGTGTAAGTAAGTAAATGCATAGGGAAAAAAGCACAAAATATTAATGATGGTCATCTCGGGGTGTTGAGATTACACAATTTTTAATTTGAAAAAATAATAAAGTGGGCAAAAGACTGGAACAGGCACTTCGCAAAGGAGAATAAATAGGCAATAACCACATGAAAAATGTGTTCAGCATCCTTAGCAATGCAGAAAATGCAAATGAAAGTCACAATAAGACACTACAACTGATAGCACTGAATGTTGGTAGACAACAAGATGTCTCATGCATTACTAGTGGGAATGGGGACCTGTACAACCTCTTTAAAAATTGGTCTGGCAGTTTCTCGTAAAGTTAAACATGCAGCTACCCTATGACCAGCAAATATACTTTTAGGTATTTACCCAGGAGAAATGAAAACATTGGACACAGAAAAGACTTGTGCATGAATGTTCATAGCAGCTTTATTCATAACACTGAATACTCCAAGAAGAAAATCAGAATTTAAAAACTGTTACCTTGTTCCTTTCTCCTTCCCCAGCCTTGCTCTCAACAACTAGAATAACAACAAACTAGAAATAACTCAAATGTTTGTCAGTATGAGAATGAATAAACAAAATGGGTACTTCCATATAAAGGAATACTACTCAGCAAAAAACAAACAAACAAACAAACGACAAGAAAAAACCCAAATCCTGATACACACAACATATGGATGAGCCTCAATATCATCATACTGAGTAAAAGAAGCCAGATACAAAAGTGTACATACTGTAGGATTCCATTTATATGAAGTTCTAAAGTAGGCAAAATCAATCTATGGCAAAAGAGAGCAGGACAGTGGTTGCTTGTGGAGGTGGGGGTGGGCAGGAACGGACTGGAATGGGGCTCAGGGAATATTTTGGGGGTTATGTCAGTATTCTGTATTGTGATGAGGTATGGGTTCCACAGATGTGTGCAATTGCTGAAACTCATTGGACAGTGTATGTAAGATGTGATTTCACTGTATATAAGTTATATTTCCATAAAAATGGGAAAATTAAAGATATACAAATATTTTTGTTAATGTGAATTTTCAAAAATACAAAAAAGAAAATATAATTTAATGAGCATTCCATCACATTTGAATAATCATTTGCTAACTTCAGTTACTGGCAATTAACTGCTTAAGACACAGATCACAACTGATCTCCACATGATGAGCCAAGAATGATTGTGTATTCACTTTCTAATGAAAGGCTTTTTTTCCCCCTTGACAGGTCTCATGGTTTGAAAAATGGTCGTATTTTCTAACCTTTCCAGGTATTTCAATGGAATGCCATAATTTGACCCATTGACATCCATTGGAAGAACGTGGTCATTTTCAACTATCAGTAAAGCTTCATTTTTTAGTTTGTTTGTTTTTTTACTAATCAACATTGCCTTTAGGAGGAAACAACCAGAATTGACTTCTTTATTTTAAAAGAAGCTTGATATTTTTTTCTATTTCACTAACTGAAGAACTACAGTGATAGTTTATGCTATACTATACTTCTCTCCAATCACATTTTTAGATGAATTAATGGAAAAGTGAGGTGGATTGAGGTTAGAATGTTTTGGGTTTTGGTGTTTTTTTTTTTTTTTAGCAATTATTTACTATATGAGCTCAAATAAACTTCTTAATCATTCTGACCTTCACTGTCCACATCAATAACCATCAATACCTCTTTCGAAGTATAATAAAGATTAAGTACTATCTGTAAAAATGCCTTGATATACACCAGGAGCTCAGTAAATATTACTGTCTTCCATTAACTCTTTAGTAAAGACAAAAATAAAGAATGTTGCTTCCTCCGTATTTCAGAGATAGACATACTCATAAATCTGGACATTCTTTGAGGAATATATAAAAGTCAAATGTGAACTATTTTATAGGCAAGGTGGCTGTGGGAGGCTCAAGATGGGTGGGAATGGGAGGGCTGAGAGATCATCACTTCATGTCTCCCTAGAACATCATAAACATTTTATGGTAACAATAAAAATATTGTTTGTAGTTTCTAGTCTCGGTGAAAGAGTACTAAGAAAGCCATTTCTTTTTGTTTTTGTTGTTGTGTTTGTTCTTTATTGCCCACCGGGAAGCACTTGATCTGGGGCCCAGCTGCTGTGAGGGAGGTCAGCTTTCTCATTAGCTGCTAGTGGAGATCAGGTCAGTGCAGGGCTCAATGACGACTCTGAAACCCTGAACAACACTCCTACCATGTGGGCAGGGAGGGCATGCTCATGGAGGTCTCTCTTGTAGCCAAAACCAACTCTGCCCTTCTTTCAGTTTTGTTAAAAGACAAGAACCTTTTCTGTCTTTGTCATCACCTGCAGAGCCACCAGACTTCACTGTGAAGCCCAGCCAGATCTCTGTAATAAATTACCTGTGAAAAGAAAAGAACAAAGTTAAACTTTTTGAAATCTGTCTTTCTTCTGGGAATAATCAGGGTTACCTACTTAGAAAGGAAAAGGTTGCACTAAGGTGTGTGCTGGGGGGTTTGTAGGCTAAAGTTTGTAGAAAAAGTTGTTTTTTTAAAAAAAATTTAAGTCATCATCTTTAAAATGTTCATATTAAGGGTGAAATGATTCCATGCTTTTTTTAAAAAAAAAAAGGAAAAATAAAACAAGTTCTGAGTGTTACAAAATAACATTGGACATTTGTACAGCATGATGTAGGACTATAGTTGACTAAATTTTTACAGCAATTCTGCGAGGTGAGTAATATTAGTGTCTCTTATTTTATAAATGAGAAAATGAAGGCTCAAAGAGTTTACTTGCTTGCTTGGTCTCACATAGATGGTAAGGAATTAAACCAGTTCTGAAACCTGGCCTCCTGGCTCCAAATCTTTTCCCACTAGACAAGCCATTAATGCTGGACTCCAGTTTCAGTTCTTTTGAGAATAGTATTAGGTGACTGAGCCATCAGAAAATAAACTTTGAGGTAATCTTCCCTCAAGCACAGAGTGATAGTGGGGATTCAGAGAGTGAGGGGGAAAGGTGGGGATGTAGGAACCAGATAAGAGATGCTGCACATAAATATCCCAGCAATGGCTCACAGGGCAAAGATTCAAGAGGAGCCTCTGATGGACTCTCTTGAATTGGATCCCCTTTCATAAGTCTTCTTTCTGAGGTTACATCTCTTTTCCAGACTGGGAACAACCAATGCAGAGTGAAGAACAAAGGAAAACAGAAACTTATTTCCACAGTGTATCAAGATCGTCATCAAAATGAGGAAGAAATTCATGAATATACACACATAATTTTTTTAGATTAAAATCATTGTGTCCCAACAAGTACAAAGCTTGTTTGATTTTTGTCAGCCCAGTGTATTGCTAAGTTGAACACTGATATTATTTTCTTAGCAGAGAATTTTCTAGTAAACCTCCCACATCATGACAAACTTCCTATTCCCAACTGCTGTTCTTCTTAGGCCAATCATTACAGGCAGGAGAGCTGTAAAGAAAATTAACTTGGCAGGATGTGCACTTGAAGGTATCAACTTCTAAGGAAAGGGAGTTTTTATTTTATTTTGTTTTGTTTTGCTTCGTTTTACAAAACATTGCCTTTTACTTGTTGTATGCCTTTTGAAGTTACAAATGATTTAAGATAGAGATTTTTCATTTAATACAGTTGTCAGTCCCTGAAAAAATTCAATAATGTTGTTGAACTGAATGTTTAACATGTACTTCCCTTTGATCAAAAAAAGAACATTTTATGGGTCTTTTTAAAATTTATTTAAAATGAACTTATAGGAATAGGCAATCTTTGGAAATTGGAGGAAATAATTCTTGAGGACTGTGGTCCAAGTTTAAATTCTGGGTCCTCAAGTATATTTTTAAAAAATGGGTCTTTGATCCTTTATTAAGTACAAAACAAACACATAGCTAAAGTAAATCTCCTCTTAAGCCAATGGTTACCAGGCTTGACTGCACATTGGAATCATCTGGTATGAAATGTGTGGTAGGATTTTTAAAAATACTGCTGCCAGATCTCAGACACAGAAATTCTTATATAATTGGTCTAATCTATAGCCTAGTCTTCCGGGTTTTTTCAAGCTTCCCAGGGGATTCAAATGGATAGCCAAAATTGAACATTGCTGTCTTCTATGAATAAAAACATTTAGTCAGCACCTATTAAGTACCAGGTACTACTGTGCCAAGAACCTGTTATTTTTTATTTTATTAACATGGAAAGTGGGACTCAAAGAGTTTGGTTGGCTTATAGTTATAGAGCAGCTTATTGTTAAAACTGAAAAGCAACAACAACAAAATATGTCTTATAACCTTACACTCTTTTTGCTATTTACATAGTAGAAGTTAAAGGATATGCTAGTGACTGCAGAAGCCAATGGAATGCATCCACCCTTGAAAATGAAGGCATAATTAAATGAAGACTAACTCTTTACGAGATGGGAAGAATGGTCTTAAAGATGCTATGTGAAGTTAAGTTTTTAAATGTATATAGAAATAAATCGGGGTACAAAGCCTGTGGGATATTTATTTTTAATGCCATAGTCTATTTTTCAAAACCTAGCAATGTTCCTATTGAATGGGAAATTGCAGATGAATGTTAGGAAGGGCCTGACAGCAGCTCTTATAGATTTGGGCATCAGAGATGTGTCCTGAGGAGCAGGACCTGGGTGACCACCACAAAGAAAATAGGGGCTGAGATCTCCATAGGGTGGGACTCATGAAGGAACTCTGTAGCAAAGTCAGTTCATTCATTGCCTTGTTGCAAACTAGCAGGTGGCAGTGCTGAGATTGTGTATCAGTTACAGATAGCCACTACTTAGAAACCCAGAGAGCAACTATTCAGTTAAGATAAATTAAACTAACAAAAACAGAACTTCAATCAAACCCAACTGTAATTGTGATAGAGAACATCAATGTCTGCATGAAAGTGGCTTTCGTGTGTGTGTGTGTGTGTGTGTGTGTGTGTGTGTGTGTGTGTGTGTGTGTTGGCTTGAATAACTCCTTATTCACAGTGCTATGTCTCTGGTGTCCCATCAATGCTTCCTTTTTCTCTTTAAATTTCCCTCCTTCCAAGGTTTCTCCTCTATCCTTGTTAACCGTTTGTCTATTTGCTAAGAAACATACAGAATAAGCAGAACTAGTGAACATTTTAGAGTCCTGTCTGGAGCAGTGAGAATTGTCAATTTCAGAAAGAAAAACAGAGATAAATGCAGATAGATGAGAAAGGGAAGTAGACACAAAGAATGAAATAGGCAAGTAGAGAAACTGATAGGCAAGTACTTTGGCAGAGATAGGGAAGAATAGACAGCATAAAACAAAGAAAGCATAAGACAGAGACAAGGCAAAACTGAGAGAGAGAGAGAGAGAGAGAGAGAGAGAGAGAACAGAGAGAACAGAGAGAACAGAGAGAAATAGAGAAATAGATAGAGACACTTAGAGAGAAAGAGAAATGGAAAGATTGAGAAACAGACAGAGGCAGCAAAGAAAATCAGACAGGAGACAGAGCTGGTCAGAGATGATGGGAGAAAAAGGAAGAGAGAAAAAGACATGCTGAGAGAGAAGAGCATGAAGGACAGATGAAGGCAAACAGGGAGAAGAAAGTGAGCAGAGAGGTGTAGCCAGGCAAGAGTGTGGAAAGTTTTATACGCATTCTCACAGAGAAATGAGAAGCCTGGCTGATTTGCCAGGGGACGCCTTTCCAGTTAGGGCTGTTGAGGGTGTGAGTTTAGTCATCCTAAATAGGATTCCTTCTTCCCCAAGTCCAATTTGGGCTCCATCTGCAGGGCAGTCTGGTAACTGTGGCTTTCTATGCCAGCATTCTGGACCATGGGAGGACCTCACAGAATTATAGAGTGTTAGGACTGAGATCCTCTTGGTGGACATGTGTGATTTCTTAGCCAGCCCCTATCCATTTACTGTTTCCATTAACAGTCTCCAATGTTTATGAGGGAGCCACTCTCCTCCGCCTTCAGTCCCTGTGGGTTCCGAGGCATTGACAGTACCTCCCCACCACTCTCATTCCAGGTACAGTGTGTGACCCAAGCTTGGCATAGGAACTGAGCATCATTTTCTCCTGTGGTCATTGACTGGGTCAGGGACAGGCGCATAACTCAAGGGAGGCAAATCAGAGCCAGTCAGTCTCATTTGGGGGTTTGTTCGATCTCTGGGTGTGCCCAAAGATCCAGACTTGAACCATGGAGACGTGTTGGCTGGAGTTGGGGCTGCCATCTTGCCAACATGCATAGTCTGAAAATGAATCCAACACACAGCGTAGCAGGGAGTGAAATGCAGAACAACTGGGTTCTTGAGGGCTCCTTTGAACACTGATCAAGCTGCTTCTAAAATGAGAACTGTCTCTGGGCTTTTTACTCACAAAACCCAACAAATTACCCTTTCCTTTAACAGTTTAAATCTGTTTGAGTTAGATTTTCTGGCACTTGCAACCAATTCCTAATTGATAGAATGTCTTGGAGATCATATGTCACCACATTCTATAAAGACTGAGTTTAAGTAACTTATCTATGATTTCAGCCTGTTGGTAGCAGCATATGAACTGAGGTTTCATCTATCATGTACCCCCTTGAACTTACTTTTCCATTCTCTCTCCTTGTTTTGTTTTAAATGAAGCTACAGGGCCCATTTCAAACAAATGTTTTTACTCTAGTGACTTCATAAGCCCTAGAAATGCCAGCCCTAAGCAAAAGTGCCAGCCCCAGGCAATGTTTATCTTTGCTCGGCCCTTCCCCTTTTCTTTGATGTCCTCTCTCTCCCTTAGCAGGCATGGAAACAGAAGAGGACTGATATTACTGATACTTTTATATGAACTTACAAAATAGAACCTTTACCTTCTAAAAGAGAACAGTAAAAAGATCTCAGTGGAATAAATTTCTAATGCAGGAATCCCAAATATTGTAGCATGTGGTTAGAGAACATACTTTGGAGTTGCTGGACCTCCTTAGAATTCTCTGACATGTCAGTAAGCACTCGGTTCAATACTTAGAAGATTGTAAGTGAAAATTTACTGGACAATCCTGAAAAATGTCTCCTATGTAACATATATTGAGAGCAGTGGTTCTCAAACTTCACTGTTCATCAGAATCACCAGAGAACTTATTAAAACAGCCTGCTGAGCCCCATTCCCAGAGCTACAGCTTCAGTGGGTCTGGGGTGGAGCCTGAGAATTTGCATTTCTAACAAGTTCTTAAGCTGACACTGCAAGTCTGGATGACAGCAGTTTTTGAAGATCATTTTCAGATTTAAAAATACAACTCAGAGAGCTTTGCCAGGCAGCATAAACCCTCAACACTGCTTTGCCCTAGTCCTAGAAGTTAAGCCCACCACCCCCCATCACCACGAGCAAAGATGCCTGCTAGAGCTTGCAATGCAGCTTCAGCGATGGTGGGAGGAGCCCCTGCTGTCCCACAGGAAAGCCCACTTGTGAATCAAATGTGGACTACAGCCAGAAGTCCATGAGTGCTAGAATCTGCTGATACTTGTTTGGTGGGAAAACATTTAAAAAAAAAAATGATTTCAGGGTTGTTTTTCCATTTTCTTCCAATAATTCCTATTACTCCAGGAACTTACTCTACCTATGCTTCTGTCCCTACTCCATTCTGGGCAACAGCTAGAACCAGTATATTCTCATTGCACCAAGGAAGAAATGATGTATGACAAGAAACAAGAAGTCTATTTCTTGGCTTTTGTGTTACCTAGGTATACATGTGTGTGCGGCCAGTGCAGTGACACAGGGCACTGCACCAAGAAGGGCCTGGCACTTAGGTATAATGCTCTGCTGTGGCTGTCTTTAAATTCTTAATAGTTTCATCGTTCAATCTGTGATTTGTAAAGCAGAGTAGAGTATGATGGAACAATAGAGTGTGCGCCAGAGACTTGGAGCCTTGGCTCCTATGCAGTGCACTGTCTCTTGGGTTGGGTTCTCCAACACTTGCTCCCATCCCCTGGTACCACAGGCCCCACTTGGCCTCCCACACTTGGCATAGGCCTAGGCACAGTTTCAGGGGGTGAAGGTTTGCAGGGCCTAGTGCACACAACCCACGGCATCTGGGTTAGGATTCAAGGCAGCCTGTTTTGCCTTAGACTGCAGGCTGCAGGTGTGCAACTCAGTGGGATCTCTTGCTCCAGGGACTGAGTGTGTACCTGTGTGAAGGTTGCACTCCCTTGGGGATCTCTGTGGGTTGGTGCTGTGGGCCTGTGGGAAGGAGAGATCGACTCCCTAACCCCTGGTAAGCTCTGCATTTTCATTTTGCGTTGGGTCTGGAGAATGATGTAGCTGGCCCCACGTACAAGCCTGAAATAGTTCCCAGTGCACTCTGCACCTTGGAATAGCAGAGATGTAATGAAGTGTCATAGACAGCCCCACAGGGTTTTCATTTTTTAGCATTGTGTAGAAAGGGAAGACCCATCCTTTGTACCTCAAAACAGTCAAAAATAGAGCCGGGAGCAAGCTGAACTGGAGGAGCCGTGGGTCTGGGATGACTTAGCAGTGACCTGCACAGTTCAAAGGCCAGACAGGAACAGGGATAATTCAGGGAATGCCAGCATGGAGAGGCAGTGACCCAGACTAGGGGTATGTATATGTGTGTAAATACCACATTGCCACATTAAACTCCTGTCATCAGATGAAATGAAGGTTTGAAGCAGAGAATAAGTTAGCTAACAGAAAAAAGAAATTAAATTTCTTGCATTCCTGAATTTGTGGGTTGAGGTTTGTATCAGCTATATTTGCCCAAAAACATGGGAAAAAGAGTTTCAGAAGCATGGGGTTAAGAACATATAGAGAAAGGACTCCTCTCACAGGGCTGAGAGCTGGGAGAGACTGCTCCAGCCTGGCAAGGAACCACTGTTCCGAAGGTCGAAGAAGAGAACTCTGAAAGTCACCCACAAAACCTAAATTATCCAGGGGTCAAGAAACTTAAGGACTGAGGCTAATCAGAGGAAGCCAATCAAAGAAGCAATATCAAGGCATACTTCCTTTTAAAAAGTTGTTTAAATCATACATGAAAACATTTTGTTCTATTATGGACACACATCCCTTTTGTACTTTATTTAGGAGAACATTTTCCCTTGAGCAACTTAAAAAAAATGGTTTGGGAAAAAAAAATGTTGGTTGCTAGGGATCCCATCAGGATGCAGGGGAAGAACAATATTTGATAAAAGTTAGCAGGAACTGAGTCTCAAAAAGGCTGAAAAGACGAAGTGACTGAGAAGCCTGATTTTTTTCACTGGGAAAAATTTGGGGGCCATTTTTTTTCTGTTTATCTATCTCTTCTAATTTTCTACAACAAACCTGTTACACCTGTGCAGTTTTTACAAGGTGGACCATCTCTAAAATGAAAGAAAATTTGGAGACTCACAATACTTGTAGTGAAGATGCATTTATGATTCTAATCCGCCTTTCTCTACATTAGAGAGGAGAGGTTAATAAAGAAAGAAAAAAAAAATCCCCAACAGAGGTAGTTTCATTCTCTTTCCCATTAGCTGAATCTAGATATAAATGAAAGAACAAACCTTCCCAAGGAGCAACCAGAAAGAAATGGAGGCAGGGAGGTCCTCCAAAGGGCCCAGCTGTTTAGAGAACCAAAGTGCACACACAGGAGCCTTCTTCAAATAGTTACCTCAGAGTAAGTAACAGCTGATTGTTGGATGTACCACAGTAGGTTACTGGGGCTTTGGAATTATCTCATGTGAGTGGGGGCAGGGAATAGATTTTGTGGTCAGACTAGTCCCATGTCAATAAAAACTCTTGTATAACCAAATACATTCCAGGGTGTACTAAACAATACAAAGCTTGGATAAAATGAAAACTACTGTGTCAAAAGTGCGTGAATGGTTCCCTGGAGCTCCCCGAAACTGGATTTGACTTATAGAGGGTTTTAACTTGTCCCTTCAGTACCAAACCTGCCATAAGAGAGATCTCTTGATATAAATGCAATTCATACCTGTGATAAACCAGAACAGAAAATGCCACAGTACCCAGAGAGAACAAAAGAAAGCAGAGAAAAGCAGACTCAGACAGAAATGGCATTCGATAACTCAGCACTGATAGCTGACTTGTTCTTATGGAATCAGACAGAATGAAAAGGTCCTTCAGAAGGGGGTCGGGTCCCTGACACATTTGAAAGCGTGCATATTACTTGGCTGGGTGCCCCACTCCACTGGTGTAGCCTCTATGTAAAGAGAACTGGATCCTGGTTCTCAGAAGCTCGTGTTTCCTCTGTGTCAAGGATCCTGTTCAGCACATGATGGGAATTTTGTCTTTATCAGCGTCAGTTTTCGAAATTCCTCACATAGCTAGAAAATTAAAAGGGAAGCAGAGGCCCTTTGGGATGTTTTATATCATGAATCATCAGTCCCTTCCTGACTCTCCTGGGGATCCATCCACATAACAGAGGTCCCATTGACTCCTGTGGTCCCTGTCAAAGCCAAATTCAAGAATGGAAAAGATGAGCCGGAGTCAATTTCACATTGGACTCATAAGCTAAGTTCTGTCACAGGCAGGGGTCAGAGCAGTTTAGGATTAAAGAGGCATAAATAAAATAGCCTGATATTCAAATACTTGGGGGTTTTTTGTATTCTGATGGTAAATGAATCCAAAAATTTATATGCAGAGTATTTAGAAGAAGAATGAACAACAGGGTTCTGCAGTGTTCTTTTTCAACATACAGTTCAGCCTGTTGGGGTGAAAACTAGACTGTAAATATGTGCAACTAAAGAAAGGGATTTGTTAGTTTCATTTTACTTTATTTTCATCTTGGCACTGGCAAGGGAGGAACAGAGTTTAAGAAAGTCCATTCAAGTCTATGCAGTTCAAAGCATTTCCAGAGATATAGCAACTTTGGGTATTTAAAATGCTTGTCTGATTTAAAAGAGTCAACAAGAAAAAAAATGTATTAACTTAGACTAGATCCTCTCTATATAGTATTCCTTACTCTTACAGGGAGAGAAGAGGGGAGGGCTGAGCATGGCATCGTTATCAGAAATTTGTTCTTTGAAAACATGAGTCTTATAAATAAATCATACAACTTTGATTTGTTCACTCTTTCATTCATCCATTCACTTTTTTTAAGTTCCTTCCATGTACCAGGCACTGTGCTAGGCACAGAGTAAATAAACTGAAATAGGATAGATACTGGATCCAAATAAGATGGAGTAAGTAACCTTGTTTCTCCCACAGACTGCTGATATAAAACCTGAAGAGGTGGGATATATATGGAGGTAAATACAGAGCAGGTGTTTATCATGAAAGGTAAGTAGGCGTAGGTGGATTGGGGAAAAGACCCGAATTTAAGCACTATCAAACTCGTGGTGAGCCTACCTCTTCTTTCCCCTTGGTATTCCCTGGCCTGAACTCAAGGCAGCCAAAAATCTAGAAGTGAGCATTGACAAGAACAGAAAATGCTTCGGAAGAAGCCCTTTAGTTCTGACATGAGCAGTGAGAAAAGGGTCTCCAACAGCATTCAAAGAAAATGGGGAAAACTCCCCACTTTCCTTTTTCCTTCTTTTTCTTTTCCTTAATCTCTCACATGACCTAGTGTATGATGGCCCATGGGTACCTAAAATTCTTGAGAGAGAGGAAATTTCCTCTCTGATTGGAAGAACTGTGGTCCAAGAGAGTGGCACAAATGCCTGTTGTTTTCTTCCCCCTCTGTCTTCCTGCTACTTGGCCCTGTAACAAAGAATATGATTTTAATTTTGATGTTGGAGTGCTGACAGCTTTTAGGTCTCACCGCTCCCCATTCTCTTTCTGCCCCACATCTGGGAACAACTGATAAGAAAACTCAGATACTCTTTTGTAACTTGCGGGAAGTTCAGCTCACAGAACTGTGGCCCACATGTTGGAACTCTCACCCGCTAGCCATCATAGCCACCAAGCCAGTCTCCTTTCCTCAACCCATTTTCAAACCAGCTGGGAGCCCTCCATGCTCTCTCCAGAAAGTTTCCTCATGCAAGTAATAAAACTTTTCATAGGCTCTCGTTGCGTGTGTGGCGTTATTCATCTTAATATCCAAACCAAAATTCTGGGTGGGTGGGGATCCGCCCCATATCAGCCCCAGACATGGGGCACTTATGGGAAACGCACAACATGCAAATAGCAAAAAGGGGTACTTCACAGAGCCAGAAATCACTGGCGAGATATCAGAGAGAAGGCAGCTGGGGGCATTGGTGGAATTATTTAAGAATTTAGGCTTATTCTAAATAAGCTGTGCATGCAGGGATCTGACCATAAAGAGCGTATCATAGACTTTGAGAAATGAATCATGGGAGAGATCACTGCCCATGTATCAGACTGGCCACTAGGTGGCATATATATCAGCTAGATCCGAATTGAATGCAAAGGCTTTGAAAACAGAACTCGCGTTGAAACCACAACCCACAGATAATTGGTCAGAATTTGCAGCCTGAAACAAACTGGATAGATTGCCTGCTAAAACAAAAATGTCAATATTCCATAAGATTTAAGCAAGACCCAGAGTCTCAGAACATAATCTTAAAATGTCCAGAATACAATAGAAAATTATTCAGCAGTGCAAGAACCAGAAAAATCTCAACTCTAATAAATATATACAATTGTTAAATTTCATTAACTGTACACAAAAAGTCAGACTTACTGTACGTTAATTTTAAAAATTTAAATGATGTCCTTTGCTTGCAAGAAGTACACAATCAAACACAGGAGACTGAATCATAAACAGATGACATAACCTTTAGTACCTATGATGTTAGAGATATGAATAAGATATTGGGGGAGCACAAAAGGATACCTAACCCAATTTTGGGAGGAAAATGGAAATCAGGAAATTGAGACCAGCTTCCTAGAAGAACAGATGTTTTAGATAAGTCTGAAAGAATAGGTAGACAAAGAGGAGTTAGGTGAGGAAGTAAAAGAAGAAATTCACACTTAAGGGACAGCAAGAACAAAGATGTTAGGCAGAGGGAACTATAAATAATTCTATTTTGTAAGGGAAGTAACTGCCAGGAGGGGAGTAGCAGAAAAAGGTGGTGGAGTGCCCAGGCCATGAAAGATTTCAAATATCATCAGATACCACATTTAACCTTATAGGTCATCCTATCTGGAATCTGATCTTAGTTCTGTGAACATTAACGCAGTGTTCATAATGAGATTGTGGTATCCCTTTGGGTTTTGATTTCTTGTGGCACAAACTATTGGTGTATGTACTGGTGCCTGTCTGGTCTCCTGTTTTTAAGCCTCCCCTGAAACTAGGTTGGCTGTGTGATCAATTCTGCCTAATGAATGTGAGTGAAAGTGATTCAGGAAACACTCAGGGCTTGGAAAGTCTAGAACATCCAGGTGCATTTCCTGAACTCTCACCCCATTTCACATTGACCTTAGAGGCCACTGCTGAAAGGTCATGCAACAAGATGGAACGGACTTGGATCACTGAATCATCACTTGGAAGCAGTAGATCTTAGGTTGAGTAATACCAAGGAAGAGCTTCAGACCAAGTCAAATTAAAAGATTGTATGAGTTTTGCCAATTGAGTTTTGATTACTCCATTGGTTTGTTTTATAAGACTGGAAGATAAGCACAGTGGAAATATTACAATATCAACTAGATCTTGCAAACAAGTTATAAAATTTGTCCCGTGAAATGAGTTCCCTGATCAGTATGGAGCTCTTAGGGGATTCCTCAAGTGGGGAAGAGTATTTTCTAGGAGTATTTTACCTAAAGCTGAAGCTGTGGCTCTATAGCATGGGAATGTTTCCACTCAATGAGAAAACATACAAATCATTACTAATATGAATTCTTATCTTTGAAAAGGGGACAACTGAAGGAAGTCCATTTGTCAGGCCTCAAAGGAGCCTAAAGGCAGAGAGAAAGGACCCATAGAGGTATGCCTGGGCCTTCTAAAGTTGTGCTTTGGAACACTGTCTTTGGAGATGGCTTCCAGTAGTATTGTTTTCCCCATAAAACCATTTTGTCAGTGTTCCAGTAAGTTGAATCATGTACATATTGGAATATATAAAGTTGTGTCCAATCAGAAAGAAGTGGCTGGTCATTTGGACCTACTCATACTTTCCTTCTTGGGTCAGATTTACAGCCTTGTTCTAATCATTTCTTTTTATTTTGTTGTACAGCTAAATTCCATGCTCCCATAATGTTATCTTTTAAATGCCCAGTTGCTTCAGCTGGCAGTACAGGAGCTTCCAATGGGGGCTGAGATTGTTTTAATGCTGCTAACTGATTGGCCAAATGGTTACCTTTACTTTCCTCTGTTTTTACCATCGAATGTCCAGGGATTTTCTTAAGAGTTAGCTTAAGAGTTAGATAATTGAATAGCCTTAAAGAGTTCTAAAACATAAGAACTGTTTTTTATCTTTTGTGTGGAAGAAGTCAAGAATCTTTTCTGTGTCCAGAGTATACTGAAGCCATGGGCAACATCAAAGGTGTATCTGCTGTCAGTATAGATGTAAGCCATTTTCCCTTTGGACAAATTTCAAGCTCAAATTAATACATAGAGCTCTGCTTGTTGAGCAGAAGTGCCTGAGGCATTGGACTAGCCTCAATGGTTTTATTTAGGGAGACAATTAAATAACCTGCTTGATAGTGGCTGTTTCATCAGTAAACCAAACTACTTCAGCATTTTTAAGAGGTGTTTCCTGTAAATCAGTTCGAGGGGTTAGTAGTCTGTTAGTGTCAAGCAGTCCTGGGGGGTTTTGTTGGACAGCATAGGAAGGAGAAAAGCAGGATTCAGAGTATTACAGCAAGCAATAGCCACATTAGATGAAGACAATAAAGAAACTGCTTAGGAAGTCAGTATGCTAAAAGAGAAGTGCTGAGTATGATAAGAGTTAAGTAAGACTTCCACTGAATGAAGCATGTAAAGAGTCAGTGGGGAGCCCGTTATTATTCCTTCTACATGCTGTAGTTGATTGGCAGTGACCACAATAGCTTTCATCAAAAGGAGGGAGACTTCTGGCCACCAGATCTAATTGTTGACTATAGTATCCAATGGGTCTGTGTTGGCTTCCATATCCTTGAGTCAAGACAGCTAATGCATTTCCTCTCTTTCATGGACAAAAAGGGAAAGAAGCAATTAGTAATAAGGATGCCCTAAAGCAAGCAGATCATAAAGACTTCCTTTTATTGAAGGTTTTCTGAGATTCTTCTGTCCATATGAGGGGCTCTTTCTGGTCAGATTAAGAAGAGAGTATAAAGGTTGAACAATAACAGAAAAATTTGAAATCCAATTTCTATAATATCTGACCAAATAGAAGAATCCTGAGTTGTCTTTTAGTCTTGGGGATAGGAGAAGTCAAAATGCACTGGATCCAAGAGGAGATCTTTATCAGTAACTAAATGTCTCAGATATTTAACTTGAATTTTACTGGCGGAAGTTTCTCTTTAGATACATTGTCCCTTTTTTGCTAGTTCTCAAAGGAGATGAAGGCTATATGCAAGGGATGTTTCTTCAGAAAGTGAGCAGAGGAGGAGGTCATCCACAAATTGTAAAAGGGTAGATAGATAGAGAATTCTGTATTGGCAATACCTGCCTTTAAAATTTGGGAAAAGTTAAGTCAGACTTAATGTAGCGCTAAGGTGTTACTGTCCAAATATACTGATGTCTTTTCTGTGTGAAATTGCTTAAGAATTGGCTTTCAGGATCAATAGGAATGCTAAAGAAGGCACTACAAAGATCTGTAACCAACCAAAAAGAATTTACTTTCTGGTAGTATGACTGAAAGTAAAGTATGAGGGTTAGGCATTACTGGGTGTTGAGGTATGACTATGTTACTTATGGCTCTTAGATTTTGAACAAATTTCCATTCCTCCCATGAGATTTTTTAACAGGGAGGATAGGAGTATTGCAAAGACTCATTCAAGAAATAATGAGGCCTTGTTTGAGATATTCCTCAATGATAGATTTGATCCCTTCAATGGCTTCTGCATTTAAAAGGTATTGATGGATATTGGACAGAGGTTTATTTTTGTCAATTTGAGTTTTCATTGCTGGTGCAAGATAGACCAAAGTTAGAATGGAATCTAAAAGAGGGT
This sequence comes from Macroglossus sobrinus, assembly GCA_004027375.1. Lineage (NCBI taxonomy): Eukaryota > Metazoa > Chordata > Mammalia > Chiroptera > Pteropodidae > Macroglossus > Macroglossus sobrinus. The sequence goes on from PVKZ01002126.1 coordinate 25,188, forward strand.
TTGGGTCAATTAAAGTGACTGTAAACAACTGGAAGAGCTATGAATGAGTCAATGGATGAATCTTCTTGAGGATCATTAGTTAGAATTCAAGATGAAAGAATATGTCCACCTTTTATGAGAAGAAAATATGAGCTATGTGAGCTTTCAAGAAAGTCTCATCCTAAGAGATGAAGAAGGTCAGAGGGAACCAAAGGAAATAAGTGGATTCCTTGAATAGAACCAGGTTGAAAAGGAATTAGAAAGGATTTAGAGACTATCAAGGGTTGATTGGAAACTTCACCATTTGTTTGGTTTCAGTACTCTGAGGAAGGAGAATGGTGAGGTTAAGAACTGATAACATGGCTTTGGTATCTACCTGAGCCTTAGTTCCCTCATTCTCAATATTTAGATCCTAGCTAATCCTTTGATCCTTAGAGCAACCTTATTGCTGAGAAAACTTAGGTTGACATCTTTGAGGAGGATTCACAAATTTTATGAGTTATTGGCCTTGTAATTGTCTTTTGACATTTTTTTCTTTTTTAAAATTAAGTTTATTAGGGTAACATTGGTTAATACAATTATATAATTTTCAGGTGTACATTACCATTTGACATCGGTATATTCTATTTTGTGTTTACCAAAGTCCAGTTTCCTTCAGCTACCATATATTTGATCCCCTTTACCCACTTCACTCTCCACCTCCCCTCCAATATTTGACCCCCTTTACCCCATCTACCTCCTCTCCATCACCCACCCCTTATGGTCTGGTAACCAGTAGTCTATAGTCCATGTCTATGAGTCTCTGTTTGTTTGTCTTGTTCATTTGTTGCTTTTAGGTTTATATCCTACATATAAGTGGCTTATTTCGCTTAGCATGATTATCTTGAGGTCCATCCATGTTGTTGCAAATGGCAGTATTTTCTTTCTTCTTATGGCTGAGTAATATTCCATTGTACATACGTACCACGGCTTCTTTAGCCAATCATCTATCATAGGATACTTCGGTTGCTTCCATGTCCTGACCACTGTGAATAATGCTGCTATGAACATTGGTGTGCAAATATCTTTTTGAATATGGTTTTTTAAATATTTGGAGTCTTTTGAGATTTAAACAATTTTTTTCCCCAATGGCCAGGCTTTTGAAATAATTGCAGACCCCTTTGAATGGTTGTTTGCCTTGGGGGCCTTGAAAAGAGGGTTTAACCATCATTTGCTGTAACTGTAGGCTCAATTACTTGGGTTGCCTAAATCTGGCCATTTAGGTCTTGTGTAGCTTTCTTTTTGGTATCTTTTTGGATAGCTTGGGTGAGCTGCTCAGCAGAGCTCACGAAATCATGAGTTTGCATGGTGGCCCAAGTAAGTTGTAATTTTCACCCATTGTTCAAGTTTGACTTGTAGACCTTCAACAAAGGCTGAATTAAAAAGCATTGAGGTGTCATCACTGACTTCATCTATGCCAACATGCTGTTTAAAAACTTTTTTAAATCTATCATAATACCCAAAAACAGTTAAGTCAGGTTTTTAAACACATTTTTAAATTTTCTTCCAAGCAATAACTCAAGGAAAAGCCTTAGGTATCTTTTCATGAAGCCATTTAGCCAGCCTTGAGACTTTGTTCACGGCTTCTCATCTTCAACAGAAAAATTCTCTTATAGAGTTGTGGCTTCCTGTCTTGTTTAGTCATTCCCTGGCATGTTCTTCTCCTATGAGCGTATTGGTAAACTGGTAGATGTCAGAAATCCTGGTCCATATGTTGGATAGTGAGCTGAAATTATCTAGCAAACCCAATGGGGTCTTCTTTGGGATTAGGGACATCTTTAGTAATGGCACAGAGCTCAGCTTTAGTCCATGGGATATAAGAAATAAGGGGTTGTTGTCATGAGCCAGCCTTATCTGATGGTTTAACTTTAATTGGGGAAGTAAGAACAAGGGGTTCTAATGGAGCCTCAGGGAGTTCGATAAGTAAAGGGTAAAGAGTAGGAGGATAGATAGGAAGTACAGGAGCTGAAGGTGCAGATAAAGAGACATCAGAACATTTTGAAGTCTCCTCAAGTTTAGTAAGTCTCTGAAACAATTCGGAATTTGCTTTGGTTAACTTAGAACTTGTGTTTTGGAAGGAAGTAATTTGTGTATTGCTTATATATTTGAAGGCCTCAAAAAGCCAATTAAAATATGCTTCTCATTTAGGTTGCTTGGTTTTGTAGCTTTTTCCAAATGACTATGCAGATAGACTAACTTGAGAATTTCAAAAGAGCCCAAGTTGGCCAGTTTAATTGTAAATCTTCTTAGGTAATCATGGTCCAGTGAGATAGAAATTTGCTGGATGAGGGCCTGTAATTTTTGTATGTAAATCTAGCAGCAGTTCCAAGGGGTGGATGTTCAGCAGCCATTCCACCAGAAAGTAAACTTCTCATTTTTCAAAAGAGTAATTACTCACCAGATGGGCATTTTAAATCTTATAGACAAAGGCTGGCAGTTGAGAAAACCCAAATAGAGCCTGAACATCAACCAAGTTGAGAGCTTAGCATCCAAGAGGACTTACTACAATAAGCTATAGAGTGCAAAGGACTCTTGTAGGTACCTCACTCGAATCCATGAAGGTGCTGGAGGAGAAGTCAAGTCACTCTGGATCCCACTTCTGACACCATGTAATGTCAATCCATTTTTACCAAGAACTACAAGGCAAATAAAAGCTTCAAAGGAACTATTGATACATGCGACACCAGATGAATCTCCAGAGCAATATGCTTTGTGAAAAAAAGCTAATCCCCAAAGGTTACATACTGTATGATTTCATTTTTATAATATTCTTTAAATGACAAAATTATAGAAACAAAAAACAGATTAGTGATTGACAGAAGTTAATGAGGGGATTAGAGTGGGTGGGGAAGTGAGTGTGATTATAAAAGGCTAGCATGAGGAAGGGATCCCTGTGGTGATGGAAATATTCTACATCTTGACTGTATCAATGTTCATATCCCAGTTGTGATATTGTATTACTGTTTTGGGAAATATTACCATGAAGGGAAACTGTATAAAAGGTAAATTGAATATCTCTGTATTATTTCCTAAAACATCATTTGAATCTATAATTATCTAAATATAATAAAATTAATTTTCAATACACTCCCTGTGTCTGAGTTTCAGCCCATACCAGGTAAATTATAATATCTATAGGTGGGAACCAAGTATTAGTAGTTGTTAAAGATACCCAAGTGGTTCCAATGGGCAGCAAGTTTGGGAACCACTGAATTAGGCATCTCAGAAGCCTCCAACGAGATATTTAAGAAGAAGAAAGAAAAAATATTTTTTCTTAAATCTCTGTCTATAAAGACATCTTTGCAAAAGGAAACTACACAAAAACATCCTATTACACAGGCCCAGTCAATCTGAAGGAGAGATCTTGGCAATTTCTTATTCATCTGGCAGGCTCCTAACCTTGAAGCTTCAATAATTGAACCTAAGCCTAAAAGCCAACATTCTTAACCATTTTGTTAATTGGAATGATTTATCAAAAAAAATTTTTTAAGAGTCATTTCATAAATAAAACAATTCCTTCCTTCCTCTCTTTCTTCGTTTCAATAATCTTTATTAAATCTAGCCTGAAAAGGTAAGTTATACAAATGCTGCTAGGTTTTTCTGAGCCTGCCCAAGTTATTAAAGGTGTGTTTTTCTGTTTTAAAATCAACACTTCACTACAACTGACTTGAATTTCAGTTCCATTAATATCCACCGCCCCTCTTTCCAAGAAATTTGTTAGAGATACTACTTAAACTAGCTATAACAATTAGCTTCAAACTGAACTGTAAGAAGGAAGGAGAGAAAAAGGATTGAATCTTCCCTCTCCTTAAATTTGGATGCAGTTTCACCTTTACAGTGAATCCCACTGCACTGTTTAGAGGATTTTTAAAATGTTCCTCAATTGCATGTTTTCAAGTATTACCATGACCTATTTTTCAGCCTACACCTTCTCTTAGAACTTTTTCTTTTAAATTAAAACCATTGTTTAAAATGTGTTATCACAACAAGATTAACATAATGGGAAAAGGCAGTCTTATCAAACAAGATAACCTGCTTTTCCTCAAAGATGCCATTTTTATTACATTAAGGGTAGTTTGCTCAGAGAGATCTGAGGAAATCACATGGACTGACCCTGTACATCAAGTCCTCTTTCTCACCAAGTGAATTTTCTGTTTGATTTTTACATTCCAAGTATCACAAGTACAGTCAGCAGTGGTTCCATGGAAAATAATAGAACAGGAAAGATTCAGCTATATTTAATATTTGTTTTGTTTCTTATTTCCAAGAAATCTATTTGGATAAGATGAAGTTAGACAAGTATACTAGTGAAGGTATGTAAATCCATTTTACCATAGAAAAGAACATAATTCCTTTACTGTTAAAAAAAAATAGAAGAGTGATGAGTCATTTCATTCAAAACAGAGGCTCTTCTGGATTTAAGTGTACACAGACACATAGCTTGAGACTCAGTTAAGGACAACCAAAGAAAAACAAGCTGAACACAAAGATTACCTCTCACCCCATGATGTAAAATTTCCATGTAGCAACATCTGGAGGTTGCACAGTCCAGATAATTTAAATAGGAGACTTGGAGGCAAGAAACCATACTTAGCCCTGGTTCTCTGTGAACAGTTTGTTGCTGAAGCAATTCACTCTGCTTCTAATTCACAATTCTCCAGTCTCAGTCAAGTACCCCATGTGGTTCTCACAAGGCATGAAGCCCTTTTCCCACCAAGCACCTTTTCTCAGGCCATCCTTGCTGTCTGCAATGTGGTCCCACTGACTCCTTGCCTGCTGGCTCCCTCTCAGACTTCTGGTTCCCATTAAAATAATATCCCTTCCTGTCCTTCTCACTCCAGAGTTAATGTCTGCCTCGGCATCATGTTTATTTCTGAATCCTATTCCAGGGCTTGACATTTAACAGATACCTATTTGTGAAATTAATAAATGCTTCCTCCAAAAAATTAATAAATTAATAAATGCTTCAGCTAAAAAAAGGTAAATATCACACCATTCCTTAAGTGAATTTTAGTGACTCATAAAAATTGACTGTTTTTTAGTTTAACACACACTCCCATACAGTAATCAAACACAAAGAATGTAAAGATTAGTTGCAGCCATTTAGGATCAGAGGCTAATGCCAGTTACTCAGATAGAATTTTAAGCAGGTGCCACACTTAGCATCCTGTAACCCAGACCTGACTACTCTGTTTCACAGTTGTTCCTGTCTCTGAAAATTTATATGCATCTGTTATCTGCCCTATTCATCCATTCAATGGGCACTTCTACTGCTTTATGTATCTTATCAACCTCTTAAAGTAGATTTTAAGCTCTTGAAAAGCAAGAACCATTCATTTAATAATAATAGCAAATACCATCAAGTATTTCCTATGTGCCAATCATATGTTATGTGCTTTCCTGTATCAATAATATGCCTAATGGAGCCATGATTTAAACCCAGGCAGAATGGCCTCAGAGTCTGGCACACTCTTTTTATAAACCTGGATCTTACTCTTTTCAGCTGTTCGTATGGCCTTTGGCAAGTTGCCTCAGTTGCATTCTCTGTAAAATGGGGATGACATAGTATCTACATCAGAGGGTTGCTGTGAAGATTAAAGAAACTTTACATCTGTAAAATGCTTAGAAGGTGGCTGGCACACAATGGGTACTCATTAAATCTTAGTTGTTATTGTTTATGGTAAAGTCTCCAAACATGGGAAACTCCTCAGTCCCAGTTTTAGCATGGAAAGTCCCATGTGCTTGGCAAAAGTTCAAAACAGGGCAGGCCTAGGACAGGAGGTCGGCTGTTGTCCTGTGGTTACTCTTCACTACCCTGTCTCTTTCAGAGCCCATCTCAAAATTCCCCCTGTAGTTGATGCTTGCCCACAATGTCTCAGGAAACTTTCTTATCAGCAGGTTGTAATACTTTTTTTCATATAAATATATTTTTTCATATAATAATACTTTTTAATATAAACAGCCTTCTACATAGACCATCGCCCTGTTTTCCCCCATTTACTGCTAAGTTTTTTAACCATCCCCATTTTCTAAAAACAAACTACTTTGAGGTGTGAGAATAAATGACAAGACTAAAACATGCTGCCTACTTTGAATGAAACTAGAGCATCTAGTGCCCCCTGCTGCCTTTTCAGAGGAAGGGCAATCAAATAAGAATACCTCGATCGAGGTCTTAAATAGAAATCGGTACAAATATCCTAAATTTGAAATTAGATTTACGATTTGTCTTTTCTTAAATTCCCCCTTTGAATTTCAGTTATTTGCTTTGCCTTTGCAAAAACTGACCTTTGCCTGATTATACTTTTCTAATTTATATTTGCTTCCTTAAAATTTGCTTTGAGCTGTTTTATTTGGGGATTTGAACAGATTTTGTCTTACTTGTGGCTCCTTTTCACTTCTGTAAAGCCCTGAGACCGGCGCTCGTAGGCGAGAGGCGGCGGCATCAACGGACGGAAGCGGGCATACCCGCCTCTCCGCAGACTGGAGCAAGCAGTTGCTCCGCGAGATCTCGGGAACCGTCAGCAACGACTCCGTTCCCGGGCATTCCGAAAGGACGAAATCCCCCGAATTTAGAAAGCGCGCCGCTGAGGCCAATGGGAGGCCGGCGCACGACTGAGTGTCGGGCGGACTCAGCCAATGAGCATGATGTTTGAACGAGGGGGATCCGCCCCAACTTGGGTTTTATAAATTCTCCCTCCGACGCTCCTGCGGAATCGAGATGGTGCAGGATGGGGCGGGTTGCGGGTGAGCGGAGTTCCGCGGCGTGCACCGCGGTGAGCACAGCGGCCGGGTCCGCCCAATATGTCAGAAGCAGGTGAGGGCAAGCAGGCCCCGGGGACGACGGGCGTCCCTGAGGGCGTACACGAGGCCGCCCCCGAAGGCGAGTCGCTGACCTGGACTGGGGGGGCAGGAGGGAGGGTTTCGATGCGAGCCGGAAGGTCGCTGAGGCAGACCGCAGGAACGAGCAGGATGCCAGCTAGGTGCTGTGGAGTTATTGAGTGGACTTCGGCGCTGTCCAGGAGCCGCCTCACCGAGATGGCGGTGACGGGGACAGGAAGGTGTGCACTCGCTTGGACCTGGGGCGAGGCCAATCGAAGACCCCCAGACCCCCAGCCTCTGCCTTCCCTCGTTCCACCCTCCATCCATCTGGGGATGGAGCCACTGCCTGACCTAAGTCTCTGCTCTAGGAAGGCCAAGTTCCTTGAGAGTGACCTTTGGGTTCAGGGGAAGACAGAAAGCACTTTGATAGGAGGGTTGGTTTTGGGTTTTGTTTTGTTTAAAAACTTCCGGTTGTGAATAGTGCCCAGCGCCTGATGGGTAAGGTTGCCAGTCTTTCCCCCTCCCAGCCTGTGGGTGCTGTGGGATTGTTTTGTTAGGGTCCAAGTAGGACTGAGATTTCAGTAAGGAGGTAGTGTAGATTTGTTAACGGCTTTCAAAGGTAGTCTTTAAAGACTAGAGTGGGTGGGTGGTTTTGGACCTTTGCTGTGGATGGCAGCTTTATTTGTAATCCTTCCAATGAAAGATTTGGGAGATCCAGTTCTTCCCTAACTCATGGGGTTTCTTGTAAAGATATTCCAAGCTCATGGTTTCCTTGTAAGACTTCTTGTTGCCATGTGTCTCGCCCTACTATTTCAGAAAATTGTTTGTTGGTGGCCTGAGCTGGAATACCAGCAAAAAGACCCAAAATACCATTTTACCAAATTTGGAGAGGTCGTTGACCATACTATAATAATGGATCCCAACATCAGAAGAGCAAGAGGACTGGGGTTTATCCTCTTTAAAGGTGCAGCCAGTGTGGAGAAGGTAAGCTGTGTACTCCATCAAGGGCCCTTGGGTACAGGATTTGATTTATGGGAACAGCATGATCATGATCAGATTGTCTGAGCTGCATGTAGCCAAGTGCCCTGGGGGAAGCAGAGTTTAGGAACTTGTTTCTGTAAAGATTTAAATGGGGAGTAGGAAGTGTATATTTTGGAGTGTTCCTGAAAGAGGAAGTGGGTATTATGTGCCTGTTTTGGGCATTGTGCTAAACTCTTCATGTGTGATGATTAGAAAAGCATCCAAGATGCACTAAGATAGGTGTTATTTAAGTGTCATTTTATAGAGAAAGAAACTAAGGCTCACAGAAGATTCAGTAACTAGAAGAGATCACACAGTAAGTAGGGGATAGGACAGTGAAGGTTCCAACCCCAGCAGCCTGGTCAGCCTATGCTTAATTTACGCTGCTTTGCTTCTGGAGGAAACAAGTCTTAGATTGGGACTGCCAGGACAGGAAGAAAGGCACACAGTATGGATAAAGGCTCTAAGGGAGTGAGGACTGATTTATGAGTGTAGGTAAACCAGCCCAATTTCAGATTTAGAGAAAATTGGGAAGTCAGCTCAGGTAGAGTGTGTGTCTGGAGGGGATGAAATATTTTGTGTACCTGCAGTGGAGTCTTGTGGCTCAAAGAGAAGGGCCTACCCCTGGGTGGGAATGTCAGTGAGAATTAGAGCCAGAGTCCACCTGACCCCTTTCTCAGAAGGAATTGTCCCAATTTTAGTACTTTAAAGTTCCATACCGGAAAACCTCACAGTTCCATGCTTAGTTTTGTAAGTCCCTTGACCTGGGAAATCCCTTTGTTCTGGGTTTAGCACTGAAAGTCCTGCTTCCCAGGAAAACCCTCACTTCAGGTTTTACAGTGAAACTCCCCAATCCCATTGGTCCTGAGCAAACCTGTATGATGAGTCAGCCTACTCTTCTGTTGGAACAGGTCCTAGACCAGAAGGAGCATGGGTTGGGGGGTCTGAACCTTGAAGCCACTAAGGAGAAAGATAAGGGAGTACTTTGGCAAGTCTGGGGAGGTGAGTGTCTTCCCATGGTGTAGCTTATGTACCCCACGAGCCACCTGTGGCTGCTTTATTCTTTCCTTCCTTGTTTCTGGTTGGAATTCTCAGCTGGGCATCTTTCCCTCCTCTCTAGCTCTGGGTTCCTCCCTTCTTTGTGAATTCCCTTTAGGTCCGAGTAAGGGAAGCACCACTCATGAGCTTTGCCTGTTTTTCCAGATTGAAGCCATTGAGTTTTCATTGGATCCAGAATCTAACAAAAGACAAGGTTCTGTTGTCATCATGAATACAGAAGAGGAACCTGTGAAAAATATCCTGGAGAATTTCCACACCATCACTGGTAGGAAGGTAAGGAGTCTCTAGCTCCATGTGTCTATCTTCCTGCCTCTGGAGAGCTAGCCCCTGGGTTAGTGGGGAACCTAGTATGGTAACCAATCATCACAATTTTAGCATTGAAAGTATCCAGGAAAATTCTTTCCTGAAATATGAAAAGTTCTGGTTTTTGGCAATGAATATAGAAGTTTGGAAGAAAAGTACAAAGCCCATATAGTGGTCTAAAAAAGAGGGCCTGAAAGTGACACTGTCTTTAGTTTCAGATGGATGTGGCATAGATTATGCATCTTCTGTAGTTTCTGTTGCTTACTTTCCCCTTGACCATTGATGTTGGCAACCATAATTTGTGGTTGACAGTAATGGTTTGTCTGTTTATTGTTGTGTCACTGTTGTGTATTGTGGTTATATTAATAGATCATCTTTGACATTGCCTGAGAATTAACTGTTGTGCTTTAAATCAGGATAGTGTTAGCTTCATTTTTTAACATTGTTAGTATTGTGACCATATTTTCTAAGAAGTCAGATAATGAAAATGAGAATGATTATAATACCAATGCAAGCATGATCCCATCACCAAAAAAGAAGGCTAAATGACTGTTATTTTAATGACAAATGGAAGGATACATACAATTGGATTAGGGAGGTAAATAATCAAAACAGAGCATACTGCACAATTTGCAGAAAAGAATTTGGCATTGGGAGTGGTGGTGAAGGGGATGTGAAAGCACATATGGAGACTGTATCTCACAAGTCCAGGATGAGACAGGCAAGTGTCTCTAAACCAATCACAAGTGTTTTCATGTCCCAAAAAAGACACCAATGTTCAGTCAAAAATAGCAGCTGCTGAATTAACTTGGGCATACCACACAAACAAACAAACATATGTTATCATATCATTCTCTTGATCTATGAAACTGAGTAAATTTTCATTTCCTGATTCAGAGGTTGCAACTAAAATATCCTGCGGGTGAATGAAAGGAGAAATTTTGATAACAGATATGTTGGCGGCCCCTTACAGCATAGAGCTGATTTTGTCATTTCTCATGTTTTCTACAGTATATCAACTTCAAGTTGTGAGCTGAATCATGGCAACAAAAAATGTTTCCTCTAGCTCTTAGGTACTTTGACTTGAAAAATGGAATTTTGAATCATCTTCTTGATTTCTATGAGGATTTTAATGAAACTTCTGAAATCATAAAACAAAAGATTGTTGATATTTTGTCCAAATACAAGCTAGACTTAGGTCATCTATCCGCATTTTTGTCAGGCAGTACAAATGTAAATTTTGGAAAATTTCATTCAGTCTATAAACTTTTTAACAAATAAAAGGAAAGGATCTTACTTATTCAGTGTCCTGCAGATCTTGTATATAACACTGCTAAAAAATGTGATTTGCTTTAATGTGATGTTGAGACTTTCATGATAAAAGTTTTTGGTCACTTTTCAGTTTCCTCAAAATGTGCAGAAGCACTTAATGAGATTTTTTACTTTATAGAAGTGAAAGGAGATAACCTCGTTAGACATGTACCTACAAGATGGATGTCATTGCTCCCAGCCGTAGAAAAGATCCTAAAATGTTGGCCTGCCATAAAATCATATTTTCAAAGTGTGGGACAAGAAGAATGTCCTTCTTTGATTTGGAAATATATTGAAGATGAGAATGGAGAAAAGGATAACAGTGAAACAGAAGTATATATGTTGTTTCTCCAAAACTGTTTGATGATCTTTGGAGAAGCCATGAAGAGCCTAGAAAAGGATGAACTGACTGCACCTGAGCTGTTTGATATTTTGTATAGGTTGAGACAAAAACTCATACTGTGGAAAAATGATTCAGTTTTTGGAAATAAGACTGCTTCAGAGCTAAAAAAAAAAAAAATGTCACCAGAAAAGGGCAGCCAAGTTACACAGGACTACTTTCTTAATTTCTTTACTAGAATTGTAACTTACTTGGAATGCAACTTTGGTTTCACCAGTTCAAATTACCTCTGTGCTTTAAAACCATTTTCCCTGAGAAGGAAATGTTTAACTTATGATGACATCCAGTGTGCTTCAGAGTGTTTAAAAATGATTGATGTTTTAAATATGGATGAATTTATAGATGCAAAGGACCTGATTGACAAACAGCTGGTCTATCATAACAAACCTATAGATTCAAAGTGGGTAGGCATTTTTGGAGAAATAAAAACTAATTCCTATGAATCTAAAAACTTACTATTGCTAGTAAGTAAAACCTAAGCATTCCATGCTTAAACACTTTTATTGAGAAGATATTTTAACTTAATGTCATCTATCACATTGAACTGACATACTGGGAATCAGTGTAATGTGGGCTTGAGAAGAGCAGAGCTACAAGTCAGAGTGAATTTTACATTTGACTGTGTTCAGTTTTACCACTACATAAAAGAAAAGAATGATGTCCTAAAGGCTGCAAGCAGCTCAGAAAAGTATTATTGGAAAAGGAGACAGCAAGAATAAAAATATTCTACTGTATCATGGGACAGAAGGAAATGTGTCATTAATTTTTATTAAATACAGAAAATATTTAGTCCTATTTTCATATTCTTTTAAAGTCTTACATTATGTTTCTTATTTTGATTTACATATTTGTAGTCACAATATCCATAGCATATTAGTGCAGCATTATATTTCTAATTTAGAATAAACATTATATATGTATAGGGATGCTTGTTCAAAATTTCTTTTACTGATGAGCAGAAGCCTAAATGATAAGTCACCATATGGTATCTGGAAGACAAGAAGAATCGAGGACCCAAAGAAGGCTTTTTTGTTTGCCTGTTTAAAACTCAGTAAGTCTCCTGTGACATTGGTTTTTATGAATCAATCTCCCAAAGCCAGGGTGCCCCTGAAAGAACTGATGATAACTGAATTTCTGAACATTTGATGATGAGGACCAGGCCCAGGAACCACAGGTACTCACTGAGTTGTAATTGTCCTGTGAGTTCTTGCCTGAGCAGCCAGCCAGTCTTATCAGTCAGTCATGCTTTCAACCTTGCTTTCCCTTTATCTAATTCCACCTATAACAACTTATGAAAACCTGCATTACTATAGACTGGGAATTCTCCAAATCCAGAAGGACCTAAGAGTGAAATCACAAGGTCTGAGAACTTGGATAGGAAAAAATTTCTATTTACACTAACCTTTGAAATATAGCATTTATTTTCGTTAGGAAAATAGGTAGCAAACCACAGCAGTATTAGTACCTGTGACTCCGTCTGTCATCACTAGAAATCATAGATATTCACATGTTACAGATACCTCTATTGTTGATGTGCACTACTACTTAGAAATTAGAGTAATTATTAAACCCACTCCTAGATCTTGTAATTTAACAAAGAACATCTAACTATATCACAGATTTAAATGTTTAATATTTTGATAACTATTTTAATAAAATTGGCTTTCTTGGCAATCCTGTGTATTTCACCTGTGCATTTCTCCAGACTATCAAAGGGGTTGATGAGACATTGGAATCTCTGCTGTGGGTCATGAATAGAAAGCTTTACAAATAGGTAGAGGTGAGTAGGCTTTGCTGCACCCTCATATCATGCTCTAACCTTATCATTAGCTGGAGTAGGTGACAGCTGGTAGCATGAGTTGAGAGGAAAGTGGTTCCTTTGCCTAAAAACCTTCCTGTTCTCTCATGTCCAAGAGTGGAATTTTTACAATATACAAAGGAGTTCTTCTGGGTTTAGGTGAAAATGCCTTAACTGGAACAGCCTGCTGGAGAGCATGCAAAAGACTTGGATTGCTGTAGATACAAATGTCCCTTGAATGATGGAGACTGCTCCACGGTTGAAAATCTTCCGCCTCCTGGGAATTTTGCTATACCCAGACCCGCTCCTTGCAAATTTTTGTTAGTTACTCTCAGTCCAGCAGGAGGCAGCAGACCCCAGCCCTCAGCTCAGGGCCAACGCCTTAAGTGGGAGAGACTAACGAACGGTCAGATCCTGCGGCCGAGGGGGATCGTGCAGCTGCCGGGCTCCAGGCGGCCTGCGGACTGGACGCCTCCCTCCGTGGGGCGGGTCTGGACCGCGCAACACTGAATCGAGGACGGAGGGATGTGGCGCATGCGCACGGCAGGGAAGGCGCGGCCCGGAACCTGCGGGCCCTGCGGATTGACTGCCAGAAGGTGCTGACCCGAGGACCGTTTCCTGTCTTCAGATACGAAGTTTCCCCGCAGCTGGCTCCTGACTTTTTTCTTTTCAATTGCGAGAAGGGCTTGGAGGTGCAGGTGAGTTTTATGTCCCAATCGAGAAATTCCTGCCCTGAGTTTTCCTACAAAGCCTCAGAAATAAACAGACAGCTGTACAGAGGACCTTGGAAGGTTTTTGCAGAAGATGGAGTACCAGAGATCGCTTCTCTAGTCCTCCTGGGAATTCCCCAAATTTCTTCTCTCATGGTCTGAATCTCCCACCAGTCCTCCTTCCTACCTTCTTGGAACTAGGGAGAGGTGAGGAGAGGGGTGGGCCTCTTGCATCATAGCAAAAATGCTTGGCAAGGTCTTAACCTTCCTAGCACCACCCAGACTGCACTCGAACATGTATGTGTCTTTGGAGCTGCAGGGAGTTCAGGCACAGATAATTGTTGATACTCGACAGGTGAAAATGCTTTTCATATAGTTGCTTTTGGAAAATCTCATAATGGGTTCCTCAAGTCTTGGAGGATTAGGGTCAAGGCAAGGCCATGTCACCTGGTTTTGTACATGGTGCGATAAGTCATTCTGCTGCATTGCACCTAAGATGCTTTCTGTCTAAGCGCTAAGCATCTCTTTTGCACTGGGATGATGTGTCCCACATAGTCTCTCATCATTCCCCACCCCCATCTCCTGTTAACACAGCCTCTGGCTTTTCTTGTGTGCTTCTGGGTAAAATGGAAAAGGAGTAAGAGAGGCGATTGTTTTTTGTTGAATTTTCCTTCTGAGTACAGAAATTTTTTGCAAGGACTGGGAATAGATTGATTCGCTAAGAAAATTAAGGGACTGGCTGTGTCCAGGCATTAGAGCTATGTTGAGGTTAGGTCAATTACAGAGTGTCTTCAGACAGAAATTGTTCCTTAAGTTTACTCATTCATTCAGCAAGTATTTATTAAGCCCTTGTCTTATGCATGGCAATGAGCTTGGTACTGTGAGAAGAAAAAAAGATGAATTGAACCTGAATTTGGCCTTCAAGGAGCTTGATTGGCTGAGAGGAGAGATAAGCCCCACATAACTAACTCTTTGCCAGGTAGAAGGGGATAGGACCCCAAAAGAGCATCAGAGGAAGAGCTTGGGGGCTTGGAAGAGGGAGAAGAATCAGCCTTTCACACCAGGTGGTTAGCTTAAGAAGATAATTAGGTCCTCAGTTTACTATTTCATGATGAGTGATCTCTCTTGTAAGCTTCAGATCTGTGTACATGGGTGTTTTTCTGACCATGTGTCAGGCATTTCAGACTAAATATGTATCAAACAGGTCTCATCATTCCTGGCCACCTCCTTTCTTCCACCACACACCTACTTCTTTTTAGTGTTCTCTCTTTCAGGGAGTAGCATCAAGGCTCCCCTGCCCACTCCTCCTCTCCTAGTGGTCCAAACCAGAGACCTAGGCATGAGTCATCTCTGATTTATCCCTTCCCCTCACTCCCCACATCTGGGCTTATCAATTCTACTTCCTGAACCTCTCTCAAATCTGTCTACCCTTTCCACCATCATTGCCATTTCTCCAGGCCAGTCTACCTTCATCTCTTGCTTAGTTTACTGCAACAGCCTCTCAGTTTATCTCCCTGCCTTACTTCAAGGCATGTCCCACTACTCCAGCCAGGAAGTGCTTGCTGGAATTTAAATCTGATTGTAAGGCTCCCTTGATTCATTTCTCATTGCTCTTGGGACAGAAACTAGGCCCCTTATATGGGGGGTCCGACCCCATCTCTTTTCACAACCCCCTTACATTTCATTCCATTTCGAAAACATAACATGCTTCATCATGCCACTAGGCCTTTACACATGTTTTCCCTCTATCTACAACATACCCTTTCTTGCTACCCTCTTTACTTGGCTTATTCCTACTCTCTCCCACAGTCCCAGCTGGGAACTTGTTTCCTCTAGGAATCCTCTCTTAGATTCCCAACCCTCATTAGCTGTCCATGCCTCTCTTCTTAGGGCTCATTCATATATCTGCTACCTCTGCTGTGCTGTACTGTAAGTCCTAGAAGACCAGAGCCATGTCCAAGGGCTTTTCATTGCTTTCTACTGCTTTGCACAAAGAAGATGCTCAATAAATAGTTGTTAAATGGGATTCAGTATAAATACAAGTTGCAGTATTATGCTTTGATTTATTGAATGCCTGAATCTTAAATTCACCCTGTTTCATAACAAAACCAATGACGGAGCAAATGTCTAAAGTGAATCATTGGTTATATCATTCAACAAATGTCCATGTTACCCCTTTTCTGTTCTTCAGTGTGAAGATGATGGGGGAGACAAATACTGTAATAATGTGAAAGAATTATAAGATGGAGTTGCTGAAGTTGAGGAATTTGGAGAAAGAAGCGCAATTTGCTCCAGACCAGCTGGATGGTGCAGGCTACATTAGTTAAGGATGTTAGGAGGTAGTTAAGAAAGAGAAGAAAGTTCACACGGGGATAGGGTATAGAGGGTGGTTGGGGTTCATAGATGGGAGAGAAAGGAAACATTCTAGGCATAAAGTGAAAAGGGAATACTGTGTTTTCTTCTTGGAGACATGGCTAACCATAGCAGAAATCTTACTTAGAAAGTGGAAGGAGAATCAACCTAGGGTGTCCCTCTGAGTATACTTGAGAGTTATGAGCATAGGGGACAGTGGTAAAGATCTAGTGAAGATCTAGCTTCCCTTTTTTTAGTAGACTGGAGAAATTAATTTCTATAATTTTGTGCAATGCATATCACTTTTATATACATTTGTTCCCTCAAACTCTATTTTGTCAAATTTGTCCCTTCCCCTTTGCTTTAGAATTTCAGCCTTGCCAATGGACTTTGTTGGTTTTGGTTATGCAGCCCTTGTGACATTCGGAAGTATTTTGGGATATAAGCGAAGAGGTAAGCCTAAACCAGATTTTTTAAAAAAATGATTTAGTGGTGGGGTTGGTGGTTGTGCTAGGATTAACTGAGAGTCTGTAAGTAGGACAAGAAGCTAAAGATGTGTATTGCAGAAGGAATTTGTGGAAGGAAGAAGTTATGTAGGGCCAGGTTTAACAGCATTCCAACCTGAGAGTTATGGGTCTCCCTCCACTACAGAATTCTAATTTCACCTGTTATTATTAATTACATAATTGACTTAAATCTCCTCAGGGCTACTCATTATTAAATAAGGAAAATTTTTTGTTTACATAGTCATAGTGTCCAAAAACTGAATTATGTTGATGTTGTTTGTTACAAAATAGAAATTGTTAAATACATAAATATTATATCTGAAGTTGTCTCTCCATCTCCAAAAGAAGAAAAAAAGACCCAGTTGATAAAGGGTTTTCATGGAGAACAATGAAAAGTCAGGTTTCATATTTTACCGATATTTCTCTTTATTTTTATGAAATTTTAAAAATGAAATATATTTCAAAGGATGTTATTTTTGGCATTGGTGGACTTGAGCTTGAGTGAAAAAGCCAGGTCTACATGATTATCAGAGTTACTTCCTTTAGAAATCGCTAAGAAGTCTAAGGTCAGAAGCACAGTTCTCACCAGGGGCTGAGGGGCTGGTGGGGAAGACTAGGCTCTTCTATGATTCCTGAGAGCCTGTAAATTACCTTAGATTTTTACTTGTTCTTATTTTCTCTCTAAATGTATGTAACATTGTGGATACAAATATGTTGGAAAAAAAGTGGTGGCTCCAAAGTAAGACTTGTAAACAACTCATAAGTAGATGTTTCATAATCTACTTTAAAGAGGACTCAGTTTAAAATCCTAATAGGCTTATTATCGAAAACTTTTTCATTCTCAGATACGTGTCTAAACAGAACAGGAAAGAATATCTGGACATTTTTGCCTATCTTTTAGAGGACTGGTAAAGAAGAGTGTGTGTGTGTGCGCGCGCGCGTGCACACACTGCTGAGGTGGGAAGGAGAAAAGGGGATTACTTTTATTCTAACCCTAATCTCTTCAAGCACAAATGAAATCACATTAGCTGTAAGGTCTTTGATTTCCAGGGCTCGTTGCCTAGCTGCTCAATATACTTTCTTGGCCTCTTGCAGTAACCCCCCCACTAAGTGATCCTGGAAGCCCCTGGGGATATTAGGTGTTCATAAAGCCCACTGTTGTAGCATAATGTGGGCTAAGAGCATAGGCCACAGATGAATTCTGTTCTTGATACTACCTTTTTAGCTTTGATGCTCATGTGAATTGTTTAAATTCTGGACCCCAGATCCTTATTTGTAAATTAATCTATTAGGATTAATTAAAATAATCTGTTTAACAAATATCCTTATATGACTTCTACTTGATCATGACTCATGACAGGGAGCACCCAGGCATGCATTTCTTCAGTATTTATTTAGTGCTACCTGTACTGTTTTAGGCCCTGGGAAAATATCAGTGAACAAAAAGACATGGTGCTCACCTATGGGGGTGGGGGGTAGGGGAGACTAACATTAACTACTGGAATATAATTATAGATATATGATGACAAACAATGGGAGCTATAATAGGGACCTTCATTCAGAATGATGGGTCAGAGAAGGCATCTCTGAGGAACTAACACTTACGGCAACATCTGGAGATGAGCTGCAGTTGACCAGGTGAACAGTGCAAGGAAGAGCAGTTGAGGCAAGGAACAGCATATTAGAAGCCATGAGGAATAGAGTTTGGCATATTCAGGAAAGTGTGAGAAGACCAGGGCTCCAACAATAGAACAACTTGGGATTTTCCTAAGTGCAGTGGGAAGCATTGAAGGTTTTTAATTAGGGAAGTAGCCTGTCTAGATGTATGTTTTTAAAAGATGGTATTGCTGTGTTTGGAGAATAGATTTGGCAAGGGGTAGGACGGAGCAATGAGGAATTTAATATTTTCAACTGTTAATTCTAGCCTTTATATATTTGACATAGATGATATTATTAACCCTGTTTGTAACTGATAAAACTCATAGAGGCCAAGTGACTTAGCAAAAGTCCTTCAGGCAATAAGTAAAGAATTAAGATTAGAACCTAAGACATTTGCCTTCTCATTGAATATGCTGCTCTGTGTATTGATGCATGTGTGTCCTGCACATGTGTGCATGAGTGCACACATGTGTGCTTGTATTGCTGCAATCTGAATTCCTATGGACATTTAAAAAATAAAGTTACCTTGATCCTACTCCTAGGGATTTTAAACACATAGTTCTAAACAGAGTGAGTTCTATGAAGCGAGGATTGTGTGTCTTGTATAGTGTCACTAGTATGGAACCCACTGTACAGAAAGAGCTTGGTGTTTGTCATAGTGCCCTAGTTCAATGGGTGGGTAGAGTTGGGGTTGGCTGGCTGTGTCAGTGCCCTGGTTCTTCCCATTTCTTAATATAGTCACCATTCATCCCTGAGTCCTGACATCTTGAAGCCAGAAGATATGTTAATTATATAGGATAGAATCAGCGCTTGTTTTGCACAGCACTTCTCTCTCTACCTCTATAAGATATAAATACCTTTGCATCTTATTTGTATCATCACAATCTCACAGTAAAAAGAGGCAAAGAGAATAGGGAGAAAAAAAAAAGAGAGAGGTAGCAGGTCACATCAAGAAGTCAATGGCCTGCACTGCTGTGCATTTGGGGTTCAGCATGAAACAGTTATTTTTTTGGAAACTCTCCATGACTAGGCCTACAATCAATTTGGCTTTATCCACTTACAGTGCCCAAGTCAAAATACATTTGAAGGTACATGTTCCTTTCATTTTGTGATTCTCTTTCTGAACTCATACTTTTCTTTTTTCAGGTGGTGTTCCATCTTTGATTGCTGGTCTTTTTGTTGGATTTTTGGCTGGCTATGGAGCTTATCGTGTCTCCAATGACAAACGAGATGTAAAACTGTCACTTTGTAAGTGAGGCGTTTTTCCCAGTTATGGAGAATCGAACCTTGGGGTAGTTTTTTGATGCTCTATACTAGGTATACTAGAACATACACAGTTGAATGGGAAGTGGCCACATGCATGTGTCGAGATTGAACACACAGACCCGATCAAAAATAATGATATTGCTACCAGGCCTTCCAACTTAAAAGAATATTTCTATAAAACTTTTTACTAGAAAAATGAAATAAAAATTAGAAAAAGCAAGAATTATATCCAGATTTTCTACTCACTCTCCTAAATAAATGCGTATTTAGCATAGTTTGTGTTGCTGGAAAAAATCTAAAAAGAGCCAGATTTGTATTTTTTATTTTTTATTTTATTCACAAAAAGCTTTTAGCTCCTTCTTTGTCTTAAGATTTAATCTAGAAAAGCAAGGTTGATCCTTCTTTAGTTTCTTCTCTTATTTGGCTTTGAAGGGAAATGTCCACAGGAAAAATAGAGACCTGTTTAAAGCCCGCAAGATATTTGGCTTTTTTTTTTTTTTCCTAGCTTGAAAGAGAAAGGCAGTGAACGTTTGGAAAACTACTTGTAGGAAATTTTCTCTATTTAGTTTGATTATTATTCCAAGTATACTGGTGGTGTATTGGGAAAATATAAATGAAGAAAAATTGTGTAAGTTTTATATCTGAGGGAGAGAAATTTGGTGGGTTTCTGTGTTTTTTTTTTTTTTTACTTAAGAGCTAGGGATATTTTTATTAATGAAATATGTCCGAAGATAAAGATATAGCAGCAAGGTACAGATATATAGGGCTCTTTATTCATATACATTTAAATTTATTGCCGATCATTTTTTTTTTTATGTTAGCAAATGATTTTTCTTCGAAAGCTGTTCTTAAATTATGACATCTCTTACTTAAAACCTCCTTTCTCTTTATATTGTTTTAACTCATAAAAGACTGGTATGATGGTTCTGAATTTAATATTATTTCTTAGTCTGTAGTTATTTTGTCTCCAGGCATAAATTTTCCCAAAATGGAATGCTACAAAATAAAAAGTCAAACTTCTTCTATATAGTAAAACAGTATTATTTTATTAATGAGGTCTTATTTTTTAAAAAGATGCTTATTATTTTTCTCACATTCAGTTAATTAAACATTTATTGAGTGTCTCCTATGGGTCCAGATATACTACCCAGAGTTCCTGAGGAAATTTGAATAAGATAGTCCTAGTCTTCAAGGAATATTCTATAAATAGAAATTTATGCTTGAAAGACTTTCTTTTGAAGATATTTCAAGAATAGATTTTAACATGCTTATTTACACAAACTTTTTTGATGAGCTAGTTTATAAAGTGTTTTAATAGAGTAATTTATCTTTTTACAAAAGTGATTGGGGATCATTTCATAAACTATATAAATGTCTAACCAATGTACCGTATACTTGAAATAATAATAAAATAAAATGCTAAAAAAAGAATAGCAACTCAGTACCTACACATAATAGTTGTTATATTAGAAAGCTGAAATGATATTTGTTTTTTTCACAAGCAAGTGTTGACAGCATGTTTGAAACTCTGGTTCATGCATTGGTTTATTTTTTAGTTACAGCTTTCTTTCTGGCCACCATAATGGGTGTGAGGTTTAAGAGATCCAAGAAAATAATGCCAGCTGGGCTGGTCGCAGGTTTAAGGTAAGAAAAACTATTTTGATCGATATTTTTTTCTGCCATCATTTTGAAGTGTCAACGTTTTGGAAAAGTCCATTTTAATTTGAAATTTCAGAGTTATTTTACAAGCATGGCTGTAAAACCTTCAGCTATCATTCAGTCAGTGTTTAGTATTGATGTGCACATGGACATTTCATTGACTACATTTAGTGTTGCCATGGTCACATGTACATACATAGCTTTTTCAGACTGAATGAAGAACTAAAGCCTCATTTTCCCTCAAGATTCACATTTCTGAGGCAGTAAATGTATTCATTTAAATCTGATACTCAGTCTTTCTTAGTTGAACAGAGTGACAGTCTGCTGCAGTTCTTTTGAGTTTTTAAGGGAGAAAACAGTATTTTTTAAAAAGATAAATAGAGAGCCTCAAGTTTTTCTCAATTTGATTCCAGTAATTCTATCCATGAGATTAAGCATATAACCAAAATTTATAGGTAATATTTTTAATTCTTCCTGGAAGCTACTTTTATGTGTTAAAAGCCATAAACATGTTCATTTTCTTTTATATACATTTTCACTTTTTGGAATTTTCCAGAGAAATAATGAGATGTATACAAGTCCTTGTGTTTATTGCAACTTTATTTCTCATGAAAATGTGATAAATTGAAAAATTATAAACAACCTAAAAATTCACCAGTAACAAAATGTTTCAATAAACGTTTTGTCCACTTAATGGAATACTGAACAGGCTTACAAGTCATGTTTTCAAAAACTGTTTAATGGCATTGGAAAATCTTAATAACAAGAAGAGATTTTTTTTTTTAAAGGATAAATAAAACAATCAAATATAATGGGATCTCAATTAAAAACATATGTGTATAAAAAAAAAACAAGATAGAAAGAGAAATACCTCAAACTGCTAGTGCTTATCTCTGGGTAGTAGTGTAATGAGTAATTTTCTTCTTCCTTCCTTTCTGTAGAATATTCTAGTGTGGCTCTGTATTATATTTATGATTTGGGAAGGAAAAATATGATTATAAAGGCTACTTTCCAGTTAGAGGCCTGCCTATGAATGATAATCGGTGAAAAAAAGAATCAGAAGTAGGGTTTACACATTAGGAAGACAAGACCCTAATCAATGGAAAGTAGCTGAGATTGTAATAATAACCCCCAAATTGCTCTTTTATTAATTTTTTCAAGTTGCTTTACTCCACTAGCTTTTGAAAGTTTTGTGTTTCTTTTGGAACCTTTCATAAATCTTCATCCTAGATTTTAAGAACAGAGAGTTCTGATTTTTCTCATTTATTTGGTGAACATTTTAAATGGCTAATTCAGTCATATCTGGGAAGTTCAGGCACAGAGATAATGTGATCACTCCTGCTCCAAGGAGTAGAAGAGAGAACCTGGAAGCCAGAGTTTAGTCACACCACAAGTGAGGGGAGCACACAGTGCTTTCTGTCTCATGCCATGTAAGAATGACGCCGCTCCCTTGCCTTTCTTTTACTTTAATCCAGCCTCATGATGATTCTAAGACTTGTCTTACTGCTGCTCTGAGATCTGGAGGAACTGAAAATGAAATTCATGTCATTCTACACTAACAGGCAGAGCATAGTCTGAACTCAAAAGAAATTTCAATATGGATTGTTAAGGTCTTACCTCTAATATGAACACACTAGTGTTAGGTGTTGGTTTGTTTGTTTTTTTTTTAACAGAAACTTTGTTTTCTAATTGTCAGGAGTATTTTCATTAAAGATATTTAATGAATTGTGATATGCTTTTTAATTTGCTGTGTTTAGTTTTATGTATGTAGTATTTTTCAACAATTGCAAATGCTTGTCTGAAGTAAGTTTAAATTATACTATAGCTTATCAGATAATGCCCTAAGTGGACGTCACAGAATGTTAATTTATCTATTTGTCACTTGTATTATACTAGAAATTACATTTTTCCCATTTTCCCATTATATTGTTGCCAACATTATTTTTTTCTTTAAAAAATTTCATTCTCAGCATGCTTTGTATACTAAAAGAATGTATTCAGTATTCAAATAAAGGACGTTGTTTTAAACCTGTTTCTTCCATTTTAGTGTCTTCTCTATATACTCAAATCATATTTGACATTTAAATGTTCAATAATTAATGAAAAGATTGGAAAAGAGGGTCAAAGATTGGAAAAGATTGGAAAAGAGCCAGAGCTCTTCTGCAGGAGCAGATATTTATTCACAATCTCTCTTTTTCTCTGAAACTGCAATAATTCTAAAACAAAAATAGTTTCATCTCAAATCGCCACTCCATTTTTAGGTATAGTGATGATTTTTAGTGTCCATGGCACTTAGTTTTAGGCCCCAGATTAGACATCAGGAGACACAAGTCCCAGACCTGTTCTTCTGCTCTTTGGGAATTATTTCTTCTCATGGGGACTCAGTTTCTCTTCCTTAAGGAGGAATTTAGACTAAATGATCAACAAGACCCCTAAATGATCAACAGGCTCTAAACTTCTGCAATTTTGCTCTTGTTGGTTCTTTGCAATGGTGTCAATTTCAAACTCTTAATTATTATTATTTTCATTGAGGTAACACTGGTTAATGACATAAATTTTAGATGTGCAACATTATTATTTGGTATTTGTATACTCTATAGTGTGCTCATCACTAAAAGTCTAGTTTCCATTCATCACCATACATTCTGACCCCCTTTACTCATTTCACCTTCCCCTCTGGTAACCATCAATCTGTTGTCTGTATCTGTAGTCTTATTTTTTTTTGTTGTTCATTCATTTGTTTCTTTTTTGTTTTTTATGGCTCATATGAGTGAAATCATATGGCTTTGTCCTTTTCCATCTGACTTATTTCACTTAGCATAATACCCTCAAACTCTTTCTTTAAATGAAATGGAGGGTAAACTCCCAACTGATAATAGCAGAATTAATAATGTGGTTGCATTTGGTTACCTTTTTCAATTGACTTTCAAAGTGGCTGTTAAAATTTCAGTGATAAGTAATTCAATTAAGAGAAGAAAGAAAGAAAAAAAAGAAGAAAAACAAACTACTAATTTAACCAAATAGGAAACCTAGACAAAATCCTTTGATAAAATTCTTTTAAAAATCCTACCTTAACAACAACAACAACAAATCTCACTAATCCTAATGGTGCCAAAGAGGTCGTTGCCAAGCACGTATGGAACACTTTTGTCACTGAGTGCTCCATGCACTTGCTGACTATCAAAGGTGATTGAGAAGAACCTTCGTATTAAGAGTGCCAACAGTTAATACTCAAACCATGATTGTGATACTGAAGTAGAAACTAAATGTGAACTTGATCATAGAAATACTATATCTGGAAAAAGCTCTAGTAATTGAAAGTTTAAGACAAAAGTTTGAAGCTATGCCAGTTAAATGCTGGAGGCATCAAACTAAGAAATGACAGAATCCTGATAGCCTTTGGTTTGGGTAGCAGCCTTACCCAAACATCTGTTTGGGTAACATCTGCCTTCTTGCAGTCTCAGAGTGACTCTAAAGTGCTGAGTAGAAATGTCTAGGTACCATGTGTTGGCAGATGGGCTTGAGAGAGCCTGAGAGTTCTCCACGCAAGAGCCAGATATTTCCAAATTTAAAAGATGCAGTGGTGCTGATAAAGTGTGCAGCAGTTTTCGGCAAGACTATCACCAGGACACTAGATGGGAATGAGGTCGTCTTGGCAGTTTCCTGTGTGGACAGAAGTTTTAAGAGGAGGATGGCCCTCTCCCTGGTGCTCAGGAACTTAGGTACAACTCTAAAGAAAATGTAGGGCAAGAGACTGGAACTGTCTGAGATTTAGTTTGTGCCTTTGGTGGAGTGGGGCTCAAAATAGAAATAAACTCAGTTACAAAAATATAAAGAAACACTTGCGATCTTGAGTTCTTGAACTGATTTACCTCTATCTTCATAGATAACAAAGTTTCCTTCTCAGAGTGGACTGCTTAGATTCAATTTTAACAATCACTAGAATTATGTCAATTATTTTATAATTATCAAAAGAAGATAAACCATACAACAGATTCTTTTACATTACACAAAGTAGAAGGAACATTACCTTGTTTTGTATTCAAAGATCTGTTGATCACAATAATTTTTGAGACCTCCGTTTTAAAATTGCAGAAAGATGACCTGGATAAGATTTATTCTGAATAGCAAGATTGGCAGTGTTTTAATATTTCTTAAAAGCAAAAATTTATTCAGAATACCAATGTCTGTATTAGTTGTCTGGATTAAATATTTAAAGTCAAAGTGTTTTAACTTGTTATTCTATTGAAGTGTTTAGTCTTCTAAAAGATAATAAATTATAGAGTACAGGTGGGTCACCTCTGAAAAGATGTATCATAATTCTATAATTGAAGAATTTAAAATTATTTAAAAGTACAAATCAAAACCTAAGTTTCTAAATTAAATTAAACAACTTCAATTAAACCATAAAAGACCTGTAAAGAATTTAAATAAACTAAAAAAAAATTTCAAACATGGAAAACGTGTTGCTGATTTATTTAGAAATATACTTTTGATATTGTGTATTCACATATCTATTTAAAATAAAATATCCATATATAACAGATAATGAGAAATCCCCAGTCCACTCATTAAAGTTGTACATACTAATTTGAGGTGAGAGAGTAACAAGAGGATTTGGCAAATATCACTGAATATGGTTAACTCATTTTAAACCATTTGAATTATAATTTTGGCTTTCATTAAAGCTGTAACTTTAAACAAAAAATATAAATACTTTTAATATCTGTGACTTAAGGGTTAAGAATATAGTAAACACATTATAGAATAATTGCTGGATTTTAACACTGAAATTGTTTGCTTAAGGGAAAGTACTAACTTCCTCAGACAAATGGTACCAAACAGAACTCTGAGTGACAGGTATTAATAGAATATCATCTTCCACCGGCTTTTTCCAGCTCTCTCCTTTTGTAATTGCTTCCAAATCTGTCTGTTACTGAAGTCACGGGAAATCATAAGAAGACTCAATAGGACTCTTAAGAACACTGATAACAATTATTTCTATTTACTGAAAATGTGATATTAGAAGCAGTTATTGTACATTTATTTTATTCCAGCCAGAAGAACTTTAGTAAACAAGCAAACCTGCTAAGTAGATAATTTCATAGCTTTCAAGTGTGCCTCTGAAGGAAAAAAAAAAAAAATCAAAGGATATAATCCATTGTTTAAAGCATGTATGACTGAAAGAATTAAATACACTAGTAACTGAATGCTTTTTCTTTATCATTATTTTTTTTAATCTTCGGCCTAACACTCTGGAATTTTATCTCCAATCATCCTGGTACCATGCCTCCATTCTGCTTTGTCTACTAAAACTTGAGTTTTAGTAATGTGGATTCATAGGTATCTCAAGAATAAGAATTTTCCCCTATGTAAAAGTCAATCTAGTAACCTAATGCATGGTACATTTCATGTATCCTTGGGTATTGAATGCTTGTTTCCTGGTTTATGGGAAATCCTGCTTATAACATAGAGTGACGTTTGCTTTGCTCCTGTGAAGCTGTCCTGGCACTTGTTGGTCTGATATGGGAAGGTCTGTGCTTCTGTCTCCTTGAAGCGGGGATAACTTGGTACTGGAAACTAAATGGTTAACTAACGGGAAAATGAGACTTTTTCCCGTAATCAGATGCTAGCTAGGTAAGCAAACAAGTTAATTTATTTAAACTATCTTGGAAAAAAATTTAAGCGAAATCAGTAAATTTCAATGACCTATTATATATTAATCTAATTTTATTAAATTGTTGAACAATCTTGAAAGAAACATGGAACTTCACAATTAAGTGCTATTCAGCCTGGAAGCATTTAGAACATGTTTTCTTCACAAAAGATGTATGTGCATGGAGCATATGTGCTTATACTGGAAGCATTATTTCAAGATGGATTAGCATAAAAATATTAACTTATAAAACACAATAGAGGCAATTATTCCCACTATAACAGGGCTGCTTTTGGTTTTGAAATAATTTGGTAAGTTGAAGTAGGAAGCTCCCTACATATATTTAAATGATTCTGTTAATATGTTTTGATCCACATTTACCTTCTCAGTTACACCCAGCAAATAGTAATCGTAATTAAAGTTATTAACTGGTCCCTGTTCTTTGTATGTCATTAAATTCTAATTCATTTATTTTACAAGTTTTACAAATTATACCAACAGAATTATCCACTAAACTCCAGAAAGATAATTTACCATACACTGTGACTAGTTTTCAAGTATTTTGGCAAAGAAGCAGATGCGTTTTTCTTCTGTAATTCAACTTATAGTTTCCAATAGCTATTATAGTGTGATACTACACCTCCCCAAACACTATCATCTGGGCAAAATCTTATGGAAGGAAGTCAAACATTACATTCCTGTTTCATCTAGAATAAAATCTAGATTTGATAGTTCTCAAAGGAGTGTGTCATCTGCCACTCCTTTTCCATCCTCCACTCTCCAGCACACTTCCTTTGGGTTGGGGTACACGAAGATACTGTGTACTTTCCCACTTCTAGGTTTGGAAGATGTTGGTTTCTTAGTCTGGAAACTTCTTACCCATCTTTTTGCACACCTGATTTCTTCTCACTTTTTATGTCTCATCTTAAATGTCACCTCCCAGAGTGGCTTTCCTTCACCATCTATTTAAAGCTCTTGTTGGTGAAAAGGTACAAACTTTCAGCTATGAGTATAGTCTGAAGACTATAGTATAACATGGTGACTATAGTTGATAATATTGTAATATATAATTGAAACTTGCTAAGAGAGTAGAACTTAAAAGTGTTCTCACAAAAAAAAGCATTAAATAGGTGGTGGATGTGTTAATTAACTTGACAGGAAATACGTTCACAATGTATACATATATCAAACATCACATTGTACACTTTAAATATTTTACAATTGTATTTGTCGATTAAGGTATCTCCATAAAGCTGAAAAAAATAAAAAATAAAATAGAGTTTTCCCTTTTTCTTCCCCCTCCAATTACTCTGTAGAATAGTTCCTATTTAGTTCCTTCATACCCCTATCACAGTATGGAATTGTGATTTTTTAAAAATTTGTCTCCTCCCACTAAAATGTAAATTCATTAAGGCTGAAGGCCTTTCTCCATCTTGTTCAGAACAGTTATCTCTGTATCTAGGGCAACATTTTATGTTAGGACTGAAAAAATATTTCCTGAATCAATAAATAAATGGGAGAGAGAGGCTTTGGTTTGTGATTTAAGACACCTGTCCTCTAGGCTGACCAGCCATGTGACTCTAGACAAGTCCTAACCTCTCTGGACCCCGTTATTCATCTAAAAGAATGAGGAAGATAAGATGAATTGAGATTAAGGTGACTGCCAAGTTTTGATGCTTGATTCTCTTTTCCTCATTTTCTCACAACAATATTGGAATGACCAGTAATAGGGCAACCTCAGAAAAAGTATAGCCAGGTCTCAAGGTAGAACAACAAGGTCAGATGGTATATTAACAGAATTTTAATCAGATTTGGGGCATCCCCATCTCAGGTGTGAAGCCCAACCTTCACCTACATGCCTTACAGACAACTTCTGCCTACATAGGAGATGCTTCTCCACGACTACTGACTACTACTACCCTCTTCCACATCTCCACACCCCCCCACCCCCGTTAAGGTGAGGAAACTGTAACAGAATGGAAAGAAACATTATATCTGGAAGGACCCTTTGTTGGAATGGCCATTGTTTGCTAAGTTAATCATTGAGGGGTTGTGATGGAGAAGACACTGACAGACTGGCAGAGAGTTTTGGGGAGATGTCAAGCAAGAAGGAAAGGAGTATAGAGACTCTGCCATGCCGTTCTTGAGGCTCCTCCACGTTGCCTTGCCAAAGTGCTGCAGTCTCTGGCCAATGTCAGACTCTGCAACCTTTTCATAGCATTCTTCACAAACCTGAGCTTTGGAGGAGGGAAGGCTGTCACTGATTGCTTATTATTTATTTTGTGAAAATTCTGACCTTTTGAAATGAAGCCGATTGGTTGGGATGAGTGTGACAGCATGTTGGCAAGAAAACATATAAATCACTAACTAAGAAAAGAACACCTCAGGATTATATGAGACGAGTTTGGAAAAGGATGTTAGGCTTGGATTTGCAACAAAGATGTCAAAAAAGATAGAACTGAGAAAACACATTTGAACTAATAGGAGGCAGAGCCAGACTTTAGACTACTGGAGTATTGGAAGTGATAGGAAGCGGGAAGGAAAAGGCAAAAGAGAAAATCATCCAGAGATAAAGGACTGTTTTGATTTGGTTTGGAGTATTTGGTTTGTTGTTGTTGTTGTTTTTTAAGGGGTGGGAATATAGGTGGCTAATGGGGCTAGGATAGGAGAGATGTAAGCCTGTCTGTAATTAGGAGGTAAATGCCACAGGAGAGAGAGGCAGGCAAGGCAGCATGGCGAGCAGAGGAATTGTCCAGAAGGACTATCTATGAAATAGATTTATGGGGTTTTATTTGCCACCATTAGTTTAATTGCCATATTTTGGCAGTATAATTGACATTATAAAGTGCACATAATTTAAGTGTGCAATTAGATAAGTTTTGATATATATATATGCCTGTGAAAGCATCATCACGATTAATGTCGTGAACATTGCATGTCCTCGTGACCTGTTGGAATCTTTCCCTCCTGCACAGACCACTGAATCACTATAAATTAGTTCTATAATTTTTATATAAATAGAACCATATAGTAAGTGCTCTTTTTGTCTTTCACTCAGCATAATTATTTGAGATTCATCTGTGTTGTTAGGTGTATTTATTTTTGTTTATTGCAAAACAGTTGTACTAGTTTCCTGTGGCCATTGTAACGGTTACCACAAGGTGTGTGGCTTAAACAACAGAAATTTATTTTCTCCCAGTTCTGGAGGCCTGAAGTCTAAAATCAAGATTATCAGGAAAGAAATCTAACTATAGGTGGTAAACACAATGTAATATATATATATGCCTTACTGTTAAATAATACACCTGAAACTTACTAGATTTTGTTAACCAATGTCACCAGAAAAAAAGAAATGTCAGTTAGGTACCTATTTGTAAAAAGTTAACCATTGCCAACTTATGTAAATAGTAAAATGAAGCTAAACATTTTGTTCTGTTAAAACAAATTATGTTGAATTAAATGTCATCCTCCAATCCACTTTGTAACATTTTTATATATAAACATATGTATATGTATTTACATATATATGTATATATATATGTATATATATATATATATATATATATATATAAAGCATTACATAATCGAAGACAAATATGAACTTCAGGTGCCTAAAAAAATGAAAAACAAAGAAATGAAAAACGTTTCTAACCAAGAGATAATTTGTTAATAAGGATCAGTATGGACATTTTAAAAGAAAACACATTATTAGTCTCATTTTTTGTATCTGTCACTATATTTTTACCCTTCTTATTTTCTCTATATTTTCTGACTTTTTACTGATCAATGCATTTGGCCATGTAGAAAATTATTTTAAATATATTTTGCATAAAGCTTAATATAACACAATTTTAAAAAAATATCATTTTGGTATCACTATTTTTATAATATGTATTGTGCTGAAAAAAGAGTTTTCCTTACAGATAGGTAAATATGAATAAACTAGGATTATTTAAGCAATTTTTAAAAATCAAATTAAATCAAATCAAAGCATCAGCAACATTGGTTTCTTCCAGAGGCTCTGAGGGAGAATCTGCTCCATGCCTCTGTCCTACCTTCTGATGGCAGCCGGCAGTCCTTGATGTTTCCTTGGCTTGTGGATGCATCATTCCAAATCATATCTTAGAAATGGATAATGAAAAAGGACACCGAAAAGAGGGACTGAGGGAGTAGGAAAGAAGTGGAATGAACTGGAAGGTGTTGAGGGAAAGTGTGGAGAACTTTCCTCCTCAGCCTTTCAGTGAGCAGTTTTTAGTTATTCTTTTGATAGTTAACTTCAACATGGATTTAAGATTTGAAATAAATTTCTCTGTTCCAGCAAAGGGATTGCTGTCAATGAGAGGCCCAACCTACTCTGAAGTTAGTCGAACTCTCATGCCATGGCTGAGTACTAGATGGCGCACTTTCTAGAGCAACGAAACCTCCCTGGGACCAACAACTTAAATGGCTGTAGGAGCCTCTGTCACTTAAGTGCACAGCATCGGCCATTCTTAGGTGACTTCTCATAGTTGTAAATGAAACTGAGCCCATCCTAGTTACCCATCCTTTCTTTTCCAGATCTCAGATAAAACCTACTGCCCCAGCCCAGTCACCTTGTCCTTTTTTGAAGCAAAACTTCAAAAGGCTGGTCAGTAGCTGCTGTCTCTACTTCTCACTTCACATTTTCTCCTCATCCCACTCTAGTCAGGCTCTGTCCCAGCACAAACACTGTAACTGATCTAATCAAGGTCAGCAGTGGCCTTCGTGTTACCAAATTCAGTGTTCACGTGGACCAGTGGAACAGAATCGAGAGGCCAGAAATAAACCCATATTTATATGGGCAAATAATTTTTGACAAAAACACCAAAAACATACAGTAGAGAAAGGAAAGCCTCTTCAATAAGTGGTATTGGGAAAACTGGAAAGCCACCTGCAAAAGAATCAATAGACTGTTGTCTATCACCACACACCAAAATTAACTCAAAATGGATTAAGGACCTGAACATAGGACCTGAAACAATAAAATACTTAAAAGAAAACATAGGAATTAAGCTCAAGGACCTTGGATTAAAGAGGATTTTATGAATTCGACCTCAAAAGCAAGGAAAATAAGAGCAAAAGTAAATGAATGGGGCCATATCAAACTAAAAAGCTCTGCTCAGCGAAAGGAACAGTCAACAAAATAAAGAGACAACCATCAAAATGGGAAAACATATTTGCAAGCAACACCTTCGATAAGGGCCTAATATCCAAAATATACAAAGAACTCATACGACTCAATAACAACAAAAAGACAAACGGTCTAATCAAGAAATGGGCAGAGGACCTGAACAGACACTTCTCCCTAGAGGACATACAAATGGCCAACAAATATTTGAAAAGATGCTCAACATCGCTAGCTATTAGGGAAATGCAAATCAAAACCACAATGAGATACCATCTAACACCTGTTAGAATAGCTGTAATCAACAGGTCAAGTAATACCAAATGTTGGAGAGAACACAGAGAAAAAGGAACCCTCACACACTGCTGGTAGGCCTGCAAATTGGTACAGCCACTATAGAAAACAGTATGGAGGTTCCTCAAAAAACTAAGAATTGATCTACCATTTAATCCAGCAATCCTTCTACTGAGTATTTACCCGAAAGACTTGAAAACTAATATCCAAAAAGATATTTATACACCGATGTTCATAGCAGCATTATTCATGGTGACTAGGACATGGAAGCAACCAAAATGTCCTACAATTGATGATTGGCTAAAGAAGCTGTGGTACGTACATACAATGGAAAATTACTCAGCCATAAGAAGAGATGAAATACTGCCATTTGCAACAACATGAATGGACCATGAGATAATCATGCTAAGCAAAATAAGCCAGACTGAAAAAGTTGAAAATCACATGGTATCACTTATATGTGGGATATAAATCTACAAGCAGCAAATGAACAAGACAAACGGAGACTCATGGACATAGACAATGGACTAGTGGTTACCAGAGGGTAGGGAGTGCGGGAGGAGGGAAAAGGGAGGTAGGGTAATGGGGGTCACATACAGGGGTCCTGGGGGAGGGTGAAGTGAGTAAAGAGGATCAAATATATGGTAGCTGAAGGAAACTGGACTTTGGGTGCTAAGCACACAATAGAATCTATAGATGTCAAATTATAAAGTACACCTGAAAATTATATATATATATGTATATATATATATATAAAATCATATTAACCAATGTTACCCCAATAAACCTAATTAAAAAAAGATAACATCTTACAGTTCCACACTCATGAAGGCAGAATGACTCTACTGTCATCCCCTTGAACACAGACAGAACAACGCTGTGACTGACATCAGGGCCTGATGCAATGATCAACTGCCTCCTACCCTAGCCTGGACCAATCAATAGAGCCCATGACCCCAGCTTCCTTAGCTACCATGACTATTGAGTTTTCTCTATATAACCTATCCCCTAGAAGCCATCAGGGAGCCAGGTCTTTGAAAGCTAGTTCACCTGCATCTCCAGGTTTGGCGTCATTTCCTGAAATAAACCTCTACTTTCTTTGCTGCAATAAATAAATAAATAAATAAATTAATTAATTAATTAAAAATCAGTGTTCACTCTTCATTATTCACGCTCCTCCCTTCTTGATGCCACACTTTACTCTTTTTAAAAAAATAATTATTTAAGTTAGTTTCAAGTATACCGTACATTAGTTAGACATCTATATAATTCATAAAATAATCCCCCTAATTGTTCCCTCCCCTTGCCCTCCACCTAGCTATCATATTAATACTAATTGATGCTATACTTTTCTGGTTCTCCCCCTACTTTGCTAACAGACATCTCTTCCTCATATTTCTTGGCTGGCTTTCACTCCACTTCCCTTTTCTCTAACTACTCTCCCATCCTGGTGGATCTTCTCAATCGATTATTACTGTCATCGGAAGAGTGCCTTCCAATGCTAGGTCATAAAAGACATTCTGTTTCTGTCATGCTCTTTTTTGCATTGCTTGCCCTGGGGCAAGTTAGCTGATCTGTAAAGAGGACACTCAAGCAGCTCTATGCAGAAGCAGACATGACACGGAACAGATGCCTGTTGCCCACAGCCAGAGAAGAACCGAGGCCTCTAATAACAGCTATGTGAGTGACCCATCTTGAAAGTGGATCCCTGATCCAGTCAAGCTTTCAGATGAGTGCAGCCCCTACTGATGGCTTGATTGCAACCTCCTGGGAGATGCCAATCCAAAACAACCAAACTAAGTTTTTCCCAGACTCTCAACTCTCGGGAATTATGTTATACAATAAATGTTTGTTGCTTGAAGTCACTAAACTTTGGGGTGATTTGTTATGCAGCAATAGACAGCTGATATATCCATGCCTACTTCTCTGAATTCATCCTTCTCATCATGCTTTCATTACATCTGCCTACCTATGTGCCCTTGAAATATATCAGATTTGACTAAGGCCCTTGACCTCATTGGTCCCTCTGGATAAGATCTGTTACCCTGGATCTTCTCGTGCCTGGCTCCTTCCTTTCATTCAGAACTTAGTCTTTTTTGCCCACTCATTCTAAGTTAACTATTTTCCCATCACCACCCTAAAGAGTTTCCATCACACTACTCTATTTTATTTTCCTCAAAGCGTTCATAACTAACCATCGTTAATTGTTTCATTGATTTATTTATTCATTCTCTGAGCAGGAAAATGTTCTCTTTTGTACCATGGCAACCTCTGTGCCTAGTAAAATGTAGGAGAAAAATTGGTACTCAGTAAACATTTCTTGCTAAAACAATGAATAAAATCATTTTAACATTATTTATTGGAACCACAATCCTTAAGATTTTATCAATTTAGAGGTCAGAGTCTAAATTTTTTTTCTACCGCATGTGTTTAGCTGGCCTATTGACCTAGAATGTCACAACTATGTTGAAAGTTTCAAAGGAAAACTATATTTAAACATAGCTATAAGTGCAGAGGGGAGGTCAACAAAGGTTGTGGGGAGAAAGATAGGTAACGAGATGGATCAAAGCTTACAGAGCTTATTATAGTCGTGCTGACTCATAGTTGCCTTAGTCCAAGCAGCTCAGGTTGGCAGAATGTTTCTAATATATATTCTTCAAGAAGATTTTGGAAAATTGACAAGTTGCCATATATAATGGCTCAAATCTTGACCCAATTTCCCCAATACAGTCTGAGAAATTAATATCTACTTTCATTTCAAATATATATACACACATATATGTACATGTGTGTATATTGTGTGTATATGTGTGTGTGTGTGTGTGTGTGTATATATATTGTGTGTGGTTATATATAAAAAATGGTGGATAGTGTAAAGGTCAAACACCAAATGTAAACTATTTTATAATAAACATCTTTATGTTTTTGTATCACAGATTACCCAAGAAGAATATTCAAAACATTTAACATCTGGTATAATAAATATGTTAAAATACAAATCAGTATATATACCAAAAATGTTTCCAATTATTTTCTAACTAATTTATGTATAGCATAAAAATGCATAATGCTGTAGTACAAACTAGTCACAATCATTATAATCATTACCAGTCAATTATAATTTTTATAAACAGTCCATGTGTCCTGGGGCTATTTGGATTGGCCTTAGGTGCCTTCCTTAGGTGCCATCGACTCCTGTTGTGGTGGCCCTTTCCTGCCTCTATGATTTTTGGTG
This sequence comes from Macroglossus sobrinus, assembly GCA_004027375.1. Classification (NCBI taxonomy): domain Eukaryota; kingdom Metazoa; phylum Chordata; class Mammalia; order Chiroptera; family Pteropodidae; genus Macroglossus; species Macroglossus sobrinus. The sequence continues at coordinate 60,396 of PVKZ01002126.1, forward strand.
CATTCCTAGGTCTCTCTATTGCTTTCTGCCCTTGTCCCATTGAGGATGGGGAGGTAGAGGCCTCATATGTACCATGGCTAGTTCTAGAATGGTCTACTGTCTTTTGCGGTATCTTAACCTTACCCCCAAGGTTTGTAAATAGACATTTTATTAAACTCTCCTCAAGTACACTTTTTGAGTTAAGGTGATAGATATCTTATTATTATTATTCATAGCACCAGAGATGTTAAGATAAATCTTATAAAGTTTACTTCAAGATAATAAAAAGGATTATAAAATATGTGTTAGAAGCTGAGGAAGGCTGGGTGTGATGAAGTTGAAAACCTCTGCTCCAAAGCAAGGGTAATCGAAGATATTGTTGGAGGTATGTATTAAAAAAAGCCTCTCCTCATAAATCTCTTGAGAAGTCTAGAGCTGCATAGAGCAGATAAATGTGCAAAGGGAACTGGAAGCCTCCTGGGAGGACAGTTTGGGACATCTTGGTTGGACCGAGTCGGCCTAATGCTGAGTAGACATAAAGTAGATGAGCTGTGTGTCCTGTGTCTCTGTCCGCCCCACCCCACTCAACTGTGGGGAAGTTCACACTATAAAAATGGGTCATCAAGACTAGGGCCGTGGGCTCAACCCCATAAATCCTAGATTTCCTAATGGAGCCCAAGTTATGGGTTCAGTATGTGGCCAAAGCTAGAAATCACTCAATTCCAGCCTCTTCTGCAGAGAGACATGTCAGGGGGGAAATGTGTATCTCTAGCTATAGTTTGAGAACCCAGGCCTGAGTGATAGTAGGGAGGGAGACTTCCTCTTCCTTCCCTCTGCAACTATAGAGGCTGAGGCTGCTGCTGCTTGGGTGGGCACAGGGTGGCCAGTATTTTGACTGAACCTCCTCAGATCAGAAAGTCTATGGGACTAAAGGCACTCCACATGGCAGGAAGGATGGCAAAGAACAGATATAGCAGCAGAGGACTTGACTCTTTGAATGAGGTAAGCCCCTGATAATTTGATTTAACTAACTGGAGAAAGAGATTCCGAGGGTGGGGAAAGAATGTTCTTGCTCTTCTGTGATGGATGCTTGAGTGACTTAAAATAAATATTTAAAAGATATGATATTATATATACACATCAGGCTGGCGCATGACTGTACTTCAATGGCTCCCTATTTTCCTTAAACAAAATCCAAATTTTTTGCCATGGCCTTTGAAGACCTTAGGCCTCTGGGCCTTGCACCCTGATCTCACCTCATTGTCTCCCCTCCCCACTGAGTAATGTTCTACTAGATCTAAGTCAAATACACCATCCACAGTCTCTCTTTCTCTAGGTCATTGACCCTTCTGACCTTCTGTCTGAATTTCATTCCTGCTGCCCAACTGAAGTTTTACCCACTCACTTCACTAACTACAAGCTGTCTCTCATTTAGATCTCATGTCAGATATGACTCCCCTTCTTGAAAAACTATGACTGACCCACAGATTCTAGCAAGGATATTTGTATTACATTCAGCATTGTCTCACCCCTAGCATGGAGTTGTACATTAAATTGTGTCCTCTTAAAAGGATATGTTAGAGTTCTAACCCTGGGTACTTGCAAATGTGACTTTATCTAGAAACAGGGTTTTTGCATATGGAATCAAGTCAAGGTGAGATCACACTAAATTAGGGTGCACCCAAATCTCATTCCTGCTTATCTTTATAAGAAGAAAGAGATCTGGATAGAGACAGACACACACAGGAAGGATGCCATTTGGCAACAGAGGCATAGATTGGAGTTACGCATCACCAAGCCAACAACTGTAAAGGATTGCCCACAACCATCAGAAACTAGGAAGAGGCAAAGAAGGATCCTTTTCAAATTCCTTCAAAGAAAGACCATCACCCTGCTCACACTTTAATTTCACACTAAGAGCCTTCAGCAATAGAATAAATATTCATTGTTTTAAGCCACTAAATTTGTGATATGGTGTTACAGCAATCCTAGGAAATTGATATACAAAGCATACATGGTTTTGGATTAGAATTACCTATTCTTGTTTCTCTCACTAGAGTGAACCCCATGAGGACAGAGACCATATCTCACTTATTCGTCATTATTTACCTAGATCCTAGAATACTGAATATCACATATTAGACATAAAATAAATATTAGTTCCATAACTGAACAGGAAAAAACATTTTATCTGAAGAAAAATGGTCTAAAAAAATAGAGAAGAAAGTTTTTATGTTGTGGGTCAGAAAGGCATCAGAATACAAAAGGAAAAGATTATTTTTGTGTAACTGAGTATCAAATTAATAATTCTACTTAACTCTTTTGACAAGGTGTATGATAGCTGTTATGTGAAAGTTTTTCAAATAGATCAAAGAGTCCACAAAACTTTTTCTCCCTTTATGTATTTTTAAGTCAAAGAGACAACCTAGGACTATATCATGACTTCACATTTGACCAAAACAAAATAGATTGCTTTGAAAGTAAATCTGCACAGTTAGTTTATAATTAAATTAGCACTTATAGTTTGGAAAAGCTTCTTAGTCTCACAACTGTCAAGATTTAAATCTAGGAAGACCACTTCATTGTTGAAAAACATCAGAAGATTGGTCCTGCTTGTGCTGGCTGTTCATCACTGCTCTATTTAATATTGAAAACCTTCTTGGCTTCTTCTAGTTTTTTCTCATCTATGGGAGGCTTCCTCTGACTGCCAGGCTGCAGAAACTTCTTCACAGTAGGGAGGTTGCTGATTCTGGTTTTTAGGGCCTGCAATGCACAAGACACAGTCTCAGAAACAAAACACACACCCTGTCATTAGCACGAGTCAGGGTTCCAAGACTCTCCTAGACTAGGACCAACATAGTCCCCTCCATTAGCACCAGTGTGAGGCTGAGAAACAGATGCCCACTGAGACAGAAGAGAAGAGGAAGAAAATACAGCTTAGTAGCACTTTCCCCAGAGATGCTTTGTTTAAAACTTTACTTGGTTCACAGTCTTCGCTACCTTCTTCCCACTGGGAATCCGTGTAGGTTCATCGAAGCACAAGGAAGAGGAATACGTCTGTCAGATCCCAACCCAGATAAAGTCTCCAAACCAGAAAATGAAGATATGGGAGAATTAAGCTGGAACTGAAGACAGAAATATATAAAAGCCAAACCAGGATAACAATCAAAACCAACCTGCCCTGTGAGAGAGGCACAGAGCAAGAGGGGGCTGTGTGGAGAGAAATACAGTGTCTGAGAGAAGGAGCAGGAACTGAGGGAAGGAAGTCAGGGGAAGGAGATCTTCCTGGAAGGACTTAGGTAATAATGAGAAGGACACACCTGGGAGAAAGGCCATCCAAGAGAAAAAGACAGAAATTGTAATGAAACAGGGGCAGAGGAGAGAGATGATGAGTCCTGGGACCTTCTCTTTATAAAAGACAAACTATTCTTCATGGGACAGCATCACCTCCAATTTCCTTGGCAAAACAAGATTCTTTTCATGCCTTGCACCAGGGCCTAGGAAGAAATTCTGGAGACCCCAGGGCAGTGAAGGCCTGGACAGTGATGGGGAACATCACATCACCAGGCCAAGAGTCCCAATATTAGACTCCAAGGTGGAAGATGTGCCCCACCCCAACTCCTGAGGACAGTGAAAAGAATCACCTTCAGCAGAGGGAAGTTGGCCAGAAGGCTCGAGTCAATCTCTTCCACATTGTAGAAAGTTTCAACCAGGTAAATGTCAGCCCTGCTCAGCTTGTTGCCAACCAGGTAGTCTTGTTCGTGGCTCTTCAACACCTGGTGAATTTGAGCAATCAGATTATGAACACAAGCACGAACGGGCTGGGTGCCCCTGCCCCTACCCAGCTCTCTCCAGCCCGACTTTCCCATCTCTAGTTCCTCGCTGGGCGGTGTGAAGCATTGGACCACATTCACTGCCCCTGATTCACTTAGACAGATAGAGGTGGGTCTCTGCTGTCCTTTCCTCACTCCTGAGCTGAAGCCCAGGCTACCATATCCTTTTTCTATCCCCAAACCACTGGGGCTCCCTTACATGCATCTTCTGCTGGCCATGGGCTTTGTACCAGCTGTACCATGTTTCTGATACATGCCCTGAAGTCCCAGCAGCTCTGAGAATTCAGAACACGACTCTCCACGCTGCTGCAGTGCAATCGTGCATTCTTCTCCATCCCCTACCCCGTCTCTCTCTCATTTGGGCAAAGGCTCCATCTTCATGACATCCTCCTTTAATCCTGAACAGACAATTTCAGAGTCTACATTTCTCATCTGTCTGTTCTCCTCATTTCCTGTTCTATCTCTCTGGGACCTGAAATAAATCTGTGTCAACTGGAACTCACCATCTCCTTTACAACATCAGCTCTGACTCCTAACTTGCACTATGTTAAGATCTGGATGCTGAAGTGTCTAGGGGTGAACTGCACTGATGAATGACACTCATTTTGTAATACATTAGAAAATAATATATTTGATTGCTAGAGAGAGGGACTGAGAGAGAGAAATCTATACTAAAGCAAACAATGAAAGGTGAATTTTATGTCCTCCTGGTGGATGCGTATGTGTTCATTGTATATTTATCTCAACTCTTTTGAATGTATGAAATTTTTAATAATAAAATGTTGAAGAAATATGTAGTATTTATTAAAATATTCCAGGAATATGGAAATCGTCAAGTATAAAGAGAAAAAACACACATAGCACCACCAACTAATGATAATAACATTTTGGCAAATATCCTCTCAGATTATGTTTACATATATAAGGTTAGGTAATTTTTGACAAAGAATGTAATAACATTGACACCTATTTTGTAAAATACATTTTTAAATTTATGTTATCATGGGGCTCTTTGATTTCATTGAGATATGCATTATGTATAGTGATAGAACGTTATTGTCTTAGTTTGGCACTACATTCTTCAAAAGTCTGAGAGCCATGTCCATAAAACAGTAGACTCTTTGTTACTTAACATGTTTTCATCTGTGTCTTCCTCTCCAACCCCCTGCCCCCATCTCTGTTTAGATACATCTCACCCATCCCCGAAACACTACCATATTCTCTGGATGGGCAGCTGGCCTCCAGTCTCTCTACACACGTTGCCAGAATATTTTTCGATTGCTTTCATCGTGGATGACAAGCACCTGCCTGGTATTCTGCAGGACCTACTCCAATCGCTAGTGTGCCTCTCAGCCTTCCACAGCCCATGCTCTCTAACCACGAATTCCATCCAATAGAGAATTCTAACTGGGGCCTAGTAAACTGAAACTTTGCTGAAAAGTTGTAACTTGGGTATAACAGGTACATAGCCTCCTGACTGCTGATTTTTTAAAAGCCTAGAGAGTCAGGGTGCTACATTAGTACTCAGGAGGGCTCACAGGAAGTGAAGGGCAAAGCCTCAGGAACACCCAGAAACGATATTTCTTTGTGCGTTATTCTCAGTGCCCCCAAATGCTGAACGGCCCACTTACTTTTTCAAAGGCAGGGTAATAACGGGTGGTTGCTCTCTCTTTGATCAAGGCGATCTTGGCATCTTTCTCATTGGGTGGGCATAGTGGCAAAGTGATGATCATTTCATTCAAATCTGCCATGCCTTCTGTATACATATCAATCCTGAAAGACAAAAATGACCAAATTGTCAAACATCTCCTGCCTTAAATGTTATAGTTTTAAAATGTGAAAGAATGGGGTTCTTTTGTGTTCTTCCTTTCCTCAGCCTTATCCTCCTAAAGGCCTGAGCACATGGAGTCATGATCTACCATCCTCCTGGCTTCATAGTTCCTCAGGGTTTGGAAACCTCTATCACTCTCTGTGCAATATCCGAGAGCTGCATCCTCTTCTACAATCACACTTGCTTGACTCCACGCCAAGTGAAACCAACCCCTCATCCTCATAGCTCTCTGCTGTACTGGACCTCAGTCTATACTTCAATGGCCCAGGCTGCTGCCAGCTGTGATCACCCCGACAAAGCCCTGCCCATTCATGGAAGGATTTGTATGGTTCCTCAAAATTGTTGATGAAAGAACAGAAAAAATATCGTACAGCGTTCTCTCCTTTATGTCTTTCCCATAGAGGTTGTATTTGGTGGCAATGTAGTTGAGAATGGCTCTGCTCTGTACCAGCTTCATCCCATCAATTTCTACCATGGGCACTTGCTGGAACATCAAACCGCCATCTTTTGAAAGAAGAAAATAAAAAGTAGTGAAATGTCTTATGGAACACACTTTTAGGATTAAAAAATATTTGTTAAAGTGACTGGAAATATACAATGAAACTAAAATGGCTTGGTGACACACTGGTAGAATGGCATTTGGTTTTTAGCTTTTTATAGTTCTTCCTTTCCCTATCAGTTTTTATATTTTTATTCTCCATCAGACATATAGTAGGTCTCTTGTAATTTTGTGCCAACTTGCTTCATGGATAATACATAAGAAGTTGGGGAGAGTCTACAACAGGGCTGCCAGCCAGCTGGCATTTAAATAGGAAGTTCCCAAAGGAACTCTCACAGTGTTATTGGCATATAAGCAGGTTTAGGTGGAGATTTTTCAATAGGGATCTCTTTCCCTGTTCTTCAACGTCTGCAGTATTGCTAGTATATTTCAATAAACCATAAGAGATAACTAACTCAAGGTAACTACTGGGTCTATTTCTGTTCTTGTTGCTCTGATGCATGTATTTGAGTGTCCTTGGTAGGCAGGCTGTGGGGGTCCTGAACTGATACAGCTCACTCATGATGCAGAAAGTCAGGAGAGAGCAGAAGGTGGCATTCCAGGGGACCAGGGACGGTTCCCTTAGCAAGTACTCAGAGAGGTCAAGCTCTTCCTAGCCCTGAGCAAGTTATAGACCTGCTCAGGGAGCCCCACCCCTTACATGAACCTTATTTCTTCCTTTCGAGCCCCCACCTTCCCACCACACACACACACACACACACACACACACACACACATATTGCCTGGTGTCAAAACTCAACTATGATGTCTACTATATCAGTGGAACTTAAATATTTGGTCTTACCTTTTATTAACTTTTCAAGGTCTTCTCGAGATTCTATAAATTTCTCTTCAAACTGGAAAGCAGAAACAGTAAGGGAGCTCTCGTTATTTCATTCCATGGCAATATGGTACTTTTAATTTTGAGTGGTTCTCTGATATATAATATAGAGGAGGTAAGATTTCTGACTTTCGCACAGTACATACAAGTGTGGTCTTTTGGAAATTCGGATTAGAGCCATCAAGGAAAGAACATGAGCTATATAGCTAATAACTATCTGGAGGTTTGGTGCATCCCACTCTGCTTTCATATCTGGCAACGATTAGATCGTGATTTGGGAGGGGGTGTTATTGAAGAGAATGGACTGGAAAGTTCTTCTAGTTGTGGAAACTAGAAGCCCCCTCTCCACATGAGACAGAATAGGGCATTTGTTTGTCCCCCAGCACGGGGTATGCCATGGGGCCCATGACCATCTGAGATGTTGCCACCAGGGACCTCTGCTATCATTGACATAACTGCATTTCATTTTCCATTTTAAAATGGGTACCTAATGGTAAAAGTTTTGGAATTTTGGGTTTCTAACTTGCTCAGTGGAATAGTCTGTTGTGTGAATTTACATGATCCCATAGGATCAGACCACATAGATAGTGAATTATGTGTGCAGCAATTTATGAAACTCCCAGTTCAAGACAAAGATAAGGGATGCTGGGTGGTCATCACGGGAAGGTAGCCAAGGTAGGATGGTTTGGCTCATGTATGGGAGGTGGACAGGATCGTGGGGATAGGCCTTTAGGCACAGAGAATCCAGAAGTTCTGAACGAGAGCCTGACCAATAGTCAGACTAAGATGGCGTAATGGAAGCCTGGGATGCTCTTGGCATCACCCCCTACTCACTCTCTCGTACTGAATCCATCTGACCTTCAAAACTGAAGTCTGGACTACAGTGGAAACTTTGAGTTAATTTCTTCCTGAAATTAAGACAGGGCTGGGCTAAAGTCCCCATACCTTCATGTAGCAATCAAGAAAGTGTAATCCAAGCCTTAGATAAGCATGTGATTATGAGGCTGAGAGGAGCTAACTAGAAGCTCCTATCATCACATGATGCCACTTCACCTGAAACCCTCCCTTACTGCTCTAACCTGAGGGACCAGATCTCCCGAGTTTATCTATGACTCCCTCCCCCTGAAAACTCTGACAGAGTTGCTGGGTTTCTGTTACCTGGACTGAGAAGTGTTTTTCTCATGGACACCTTGGGAGGCCAGCACTCAGCAGAGTCCCGTGGAAATCGACCATGGGGAATATGGCATTTTGACACTGTGAATACTGGCGTGCCCTAGATACTCCCACCCCTCCTTTTATTCACCTGTTTACTTGTCTGCATCCTCACTAGAAAGGAAACTTTCTGAGGGCAAGGACCTTGTCTGTCTAGTTCATTTGTGTATCCTCAAGACCTAGAACAGAACCTGGCCCTAAAATCATTCCCGAGTGGGTCTATTAAATCTTTAACAGGCAGTTTCTTTCAATCTGCCCCTCCCCATATTTCTGATTTATGTTTAACTTCAATTATATTTATTTTATAATTTTTATATTTTGTTCTTTTATTATGGAAATTTCTAGCATGCATAAAAATAAGCAGAAAATGATCATCTTTACACTGATCACCCAACTTCATTATCAGCTCTAGCTAATCTTGTGTTATCTATACACGCACCTACTCTTGCACTCATAATTTGAAGCAAATTCTAGATATCATATATTTTATCTTTAAATACTTTAATCTTTACCTCTAAAACATAAGAGCTTTTTAAAAATACATTATCACACCTAAAAAGTCAATAATAATTCTTTAGTATTATCTAATAATCAATGTTTATGTTTCTAATGTTGCGTAAATTTTACAAATGATATTATACGGTTCATTCATATTCAAATAAGGCCCATACATTGTGATTACTTTCTTCAAGTGATTTTAAATGTTTTTGTTCTTTGATGAGAAGAATTTTAATAATATTTTATGTCAAATCTTTTCATCTCTTAGTAATTGATAGTTTTTGTTTTAATGCAAAACTCTTGACTGATCATTAGTAAGAAATGTTTCTTAGATTAGTGAGAAAGTACTTAGATACAGTCAATTTTCAATGCAACTTACGATGATAAAGCTCAGAACTGACCTCTACTCCTGCAGCAGCCAGGAGCCACCGGATGGACTCCATTCGTCCTCGTGCATCGAAGTAATGAAGCTTGGGCTTCCCTGCCATGATGTAGTCTCCTGGTTTCTCTAAACGTACAGAAAAGAAGAAGCCACAAAAGCAAAAATGTACTTATGACATGTGATCAAACAGCACCTAAATGCTTAAGTCTACCTTCTTGTGACAGAGTTGGAAGAGTTCCTAGAAGGCATTCCCTGGCTTAAATTCTTACCCATTAGCAGCCAACCATGGAAAATTGCTTCAAACCATTCTCATGTCTCTAGTGGATAAAATCATATTGTCTTGGCCAGCTAATAAGGGAGAGTCTGTGATATGAGTGGATGTGTGGGTAGTAGGGGGAGGGAGAAGAATTAAAACACTGATATCTATTGAAAATCTCCTAATGATCCTGACCCAATGTTTATCCCTTTGGACACATTATATCTTTAAATCTCATAACAGCCGCATGAACTAGGTTATTATTATGCCCATTATTCACTTCACAAAACTGAGGCCTGGAGGTTAAATGACGTGTCCACAGTCACACTCCAGGTAATGAGGGACCTAAAACTCCACACCCGGGACTGAAAAAGGACAGGGTTGGAACTCATCCAGGTGCAAGTTTCCTCATGAAATTAAGAAAGGCCTGGGCTAAAGTCCCTATGCATTCATGAAACAGTCAAGAAAGTATAATCCAAGGCTTAGGTAAACATGTTTTTATGGATCTGAAGAGAGCAAAAATGTTTTCGATATCTACGTTGTTGCTGTGAGATGCAGTAGTCTAAGCTTTAGAAAGTAAAGAATGTTTTGGAAACATACTTCATAAACTCACCTGTCTTGTAAATGGAGGTTTTGTTCATTGTACTTTCTTATCATGGGAAATGGAGATGCTATGATTCAGCAGAATGAAAAGGAGGATAAAGCCTGTACTAACATGTGAAATGTGTTTGTTATGGACTGGAGTTCACAGAGCTTAGTGACTCAAAACCTCCTGTGAAGCTTCCTTACCCATTCATTGAGGATCTAGTTACAAAGGGAAATACTTTTATCTTATATAATATTTAGTCATAACGCTCCTCCTTATAAGCCACTTTTTTCAACTTCTGAATAGAAGGTCTCTGTTGTCCTTACCAAGAGTGAAGCAAAAGTTGCCATGAAACTTTGCCTCGTCAACAGAAAAAGAGAACTTGTGAGATTCAATGATTTGCCATAGGTCACACACATTTGCTCTGATTTACACTCAAAATCTAACAAATGTGTCTACCCTCTACAACAATCCTGAGAAAAAGCTGCTAACATCCTGTTTTTAAAGATGAGAAAACTGAAGTTCAAAGAGACAAAGTACCTCTCCTATATTCTTAAGTTTTGCAAGTGTTGGATTAGTTTGAACTCATCTGATTTCAGGTCTGGGCCTTTTTCACTCCACCATGTAACACTTTGGCATGCTCTATGCTTCTCTCTGAGAACTTAGTTGATTTTTCCCATTTGGAATTCATTAGCCAACTAATAGTTAAAGAGGAGGGAGAGAGGGAAACACAGAGTTCACAGTTCCTTTCTGTTAGCTGATATTTAGGAGCTTGATAAGAAAAATTAATAAAAGCATGCTTTGCTTTATGCTAACATTCTTAAAAAAAAAACTGTGAGTAAACTGAGAACTAGAACAGCTAGATTTTAGAAAGTAAGCTTATATACCCCCATGATAATTCCATTAGTAAACCAGAAAAGTGATGTCTCTGGGGCTGGTGCTCATCACAGCATTTCTTAGCAGAGATTTGGGAGACTTAGATACAAACCCAACTCCTTTGCTTATGAGTTGTGTACATAAACTTGGTTAGGTTGTTTAATCTCTGCATCCCAATTTTCTCTTCTAAACATAAAGATAGGTGTATGTACTTTTGAGAGCTATTGAGGAAGTTAACTGAGGTGATGTTTAAAACACATAATGAGAATCAGCAAATGCAAGTCCCCTCCCGTTCCCAGTTCTTGGGAGATGGGTGAGTCCCTGAACACATCGAGTAGCACATGTGCCTTCTTTCTTCTGTCTTTCTGTCAGTCTATCTGCCTTTCTGTCTACGTATCTATCATCTATCTCTTGACTCAAAACAAATAAAACTTTACGTATGCATAGATTTTTTTTTTACATAAATCATATAACAGCTTTTTCTCTTAACTTGGATGGGAAGATTAGTTATATTCAGCTTGGTTCCCCTGGATTGCAGAGGTTTTCCATGAAGGATCGGCAAGGTCAGGCACATCATTGAACACAGCTTTTTGAAGTCCCAAGACTACAGCAGTCCCTGGCTCTGCCCTGACCTTGCACTACATGGGCCTTTCTCTTCAGTAACACTCCCCCACATACACACACCTTGTGCTCCCTGACCCTTGCACTCTGGAATCTTCCTTTTCCAAGAGTCCTTTACCATGCAAATGGGAGACCCACTGCTTCTGTCTCCTGCAAGTCATTGCACTAGTCTCATGTCAACACCCATGGAAGTGATCACTTTTCTCCAACATCAAGCTCCTTACTGTGAAATGCAAACACTTCACAGCTCCTTCTTCGATACCTTGTTTCTGGCTTACATGTAATATATTTCCTTCTATTAAAACTTTTCCTTCCAAGCTTCTCAACTAATACTCATTGAGCAGTTTCATGTACTAGGACATGACAGCTGGCTGGGAACAGGATACAAGACTAATTTGGTCTCTGTCTAAAGGGGTTTCAATCTAGTCAAAAAGACAGGTTTGTAGATAACTGACAGTGCACAAGGAGCCCAGCAGTGACTTTGCATCAACCCAAGAATTATGATTCTTTTAACCAGTATTTGAGCAAGATCAGAAGGCTGCCAGGCCGAAAAACTGAACAGGAAGTGTTGGCTCTTACATTCTGATTTGAATGACTTCTACATTCTAGCTAGGTGAATTTCTGTTCTTTTTAAAAACTAATTATATGTTCCCATGATTGATTATCTAGTTTTCCCACCAAGACTTTCTGAGTTTGGGAGTTTTGAGAAGTTGTGTAACCCAGTGATTATACTTCCCACCCCAAAGGACATTTAATAATGTTTGGAGACATTTTTGGTTGTCCAAGTAGGTGGGAGGGCACTACATCTGTGGGATAGAGACCAGAAATGCCTCTGACAAGGAGTGGGGCTATGCCTTCAATGTGCATCTGAATGCTATTTTTCTGCCCTTAGACATGCTACATGTTATCCAGCTTTTTTCATCAACCATGGTATCCTAACAGGCACAATTTTTTAAATATTTAGTTGGAAATACCTTATGGTTGATTGCATTTGGCTATTAGATCTATGCAATCTTTCCAGGACAAAGTTCTTTTGAAAAATACAGTAAATCTTCTCTATCTATTTGCATCTCTCATTCAACTCTAGACTGTAAATAGCACTAACGTAGAACTTTACCTCACTCTGTGTTCTTTCTACAGGTGCACACTGGAATGAAGAGGAAAAGTGAGAATATTAATCTCAACTGCATCAACAATATTGATGAAGTGATGATTTCTTGTAAAACTTGTAAACAAATAATCACTGTAAATATCATAAAGGTGTAAAGTTTGCAAATTTAAGGAAATACATATGTTAAGTCTTGTCAAATACATTCCTTAAAAATGAATTAAATGTACATTTCTACAACATAACAAAAACTTTTTAACCAACAAAAAAGAACAATGAACAGGACAGCTCTCTACAACAAAGAATTACCCAGCCCCAAATGCCAATAGTACCAAGTAGAGAAATCTGCTCCAGCCATTTACTAGACTTGCCTACCATGAGTTGGTTGAACTCTAGAGAGAGATCAGGACTTGCCAGGTAGCTAATCGCAGCAAAGACTGAGTACAATCTAATTCTGCTGACATTCAGATTAATCTCATCCTATTATAATACATTTTTATTTTGGATTTTCACAACCTTACAGTATCACCATTCATAACTGTTGTGTGTTGACTACTTCAATAGAGAAGGTAACTTTAATGTACTCATTTATATGCTCTTCCTCTTGCACTGGTCATATTCTCAGATTGTCTAAAATGATATCATTCTTTTTTCTTCTATATTATTAATTTTTCTCATATCTAAATGCTCATGCCCGAGTTTTCTAAATTCTTCATTTTTACCTTTCTGTAAAGATGTATTCAACAGCCATTAAATAGACAACTCTTGAACTGTCCCCTAAACACACCAAGAAGGAACAATATGAGTATAAAGCAGACATTTTCTTGTGCTAAGGACACATTTTAAAATATTTTTTGGTGCCTTAGATGGGAGACTGCGAGGCAATGCATAAAGGTTTATAAAATCAGTACTTACCTTGTTAAAGTCTGTCTCCCACTTGGCTCAGCAACTCAGTGCCAGCCTCTTATATGCGTACCAACTGTTTTTATAATTGAATAACTCCTCCTTTCTGAAAGGAGTGGCTTCCAGATAGAGAAAAGCCACTGCCCCAAAAATCAGAGGCCATGGATCCCATGCTAGATTAGAAGGAAAATGCAGAGTCATCCTATCACAAAATAACTGTAACTGATTAATGTGTTCCTTTTCAAGGTTGTAGAATTCTGAAGAATTCCCAACCCCAGACTCGAATATGTAAGTCATCAATATGTTCACGGAGTTGTATACGGTATTATTACCCTTTGTGATGGGGCAGTGGGGATGCAGCAGGACCACACCAGCACACTGAGAACTCTCAGTATAGTGGAAGATGCATGTCGGGAGCCAACCCATGGGAAAGTTTAACTGAGAAGTTAAACTTGGAACATAAGTCTCGCTAGGCTCCTAGGAATGTTCAAAAGAGAAAAACACAAGATAAGCCCATGCCTGCAGCTGCCTGCAACCCAAGATATCCTGTTTGACTAATCACCTACCAGCAGACCATCAAAGGCTGCCGGCGCCACGACAGATCACCCCATGCCTGCCTCCCTTTTTCTTTTAGAAATATATATATTCTTGTGTAAAAATAAACTTAGAGAGCTTGATCAGAGCATCAGACTTGCTCTCCTTCTTTGTGTCTGTCTGTCTCTTTTCATTCAGGTCACCCTTCCCCCTCGGACCCCCCGTTGACTGTCCCGCAGGTCGGGGCAGAGGCACAGTGGTCTTGAGCTTTACTAGTGGTTTACAGGGTTCTATGGGAGGCACAGAGGAGAGCCCGACTCTCCCTGGGATGCAAGGAGGTGAGGAGCTGAGAATGGCCAGGTGGGAAGGAACAAGCAGGGCTAGTCAATGTGCCCAAGAGGAAGGAAGCGGCCCAGCTGTGCCCAGGGGTGTAAATGGACTGGAGCTCTGGGCTGAGGAAGGCTGTGAGGAGGCATCCTGCAGACATGTGAGTCACTAAAGGAGTTAAAGAAGGTAGTGATACTCGGATTTACACTTTAGAAAAAAACAATCTGGTTGCCAGTATAGAACAAACTAGAGCAAAGTGCAGCTGTAGTTAGGAAGACCCACTGGAAAGTTACTGGGGTGGTGGAGGTGAAGAATCGTGAGCCTGACCTCAGGCAGTGGAAGAGGTTGGGATAAAAGAGACGTGCATGGCAATTGGGACTTAAGCTCCCAGGGCTTGTGCCTCATTCAATGGAAAAGCAAAGAGAGACAGTCAAAAATGAGTTCAGTGTCTACAGCCAGCCACTCTGAAGAAGCCCAATCCCGTCTGATCTCAGAAGCTAATTAGGGTCAGGCCTGGTTAGTACTTGGATGGGAGGCCACCTAGAAAGACCAGGTGCTATAGGAGTAAAAAAAATAAAATAAAAAAAGGATTGTAAACTGACAAGATCCTTGCAATCTGTGAGGTCAACCAAAGGTTGCCTCACCTAAAAATAAATAGATAGATAGATAGATAGATAGATAGATAGATAGATAGATAGATAGATAGATAAGAGAATGAGTCCTGGTGGCTGTTTGGACACCCAGTCTGCCCACGTTGCCCTGCTCCAGGGGAGGAATGGAGAGAAGGAGGAAGAGAAACCTGAGGAAGAGGAGACACCAAGTTTGGTTTCTGAGAAGCTGCGTTGGAGGGAACTGAGGAACCAGAAGGTGGAGATGAGTTGTGGAGATGAGCTGTGGAGATGAGCTGTGAATTGTCAGAGGCAAAAACCTGGAGATTCTGCACTGATCTGGAATGAGGTAACCAGTCAGGAGAAAGGAGAAGCAGGGCCAAAGCTGTATGCCAAGCTCTGAGCTGGTTTCTCTCAGTTCAGCCCCCTGAGAGAGGAAGCACTGAGGGTCTCCTAGAGGAAAAAGGGAAGATACTGCAATACACTTCTATCTCATTCATGAGATGAGGCAAGTTCCCATCAACTTGGCCAACTCTGGTCACTGGAGCCAGCCCCAGGGAAGCAGCACACATCCTTGTTTCTTGCAACATCATCACTGCCCACTTCTTCTCAAGGCAGGCAAAGGGCCAGCACTCCCTTATGGCTAGCCTGAAGAGTTTGGCGAAATCAGCAACTGAACTCCAGGGGCCAATGTCCAGGAAGAGTTCTCTACCCACACCTTTCTCTTAGACATGTGACCCGGTTACATTTGCCTTCTGGATATGTTCACCTGGCTGCCCCTTGGGCAACTCAAACTGACCAAATCTCAAGCAGAAATTAGGTTTTGAATCTAAGATTGATGCTGCTGATCCATACCGTTGCCCAGGCTAGAAGACTGCCATCATCCTTGACTCCACTCTCGCCCTACGAATCTTCTTTTTCCTTTCCACTCTCTCACCAATCTAGCTGCTTCTCTCTGCATAGTGGTCACACAGACCAGGGCTGGGTCAGAGCCTGGTTTCGTGTCAAGGCCAGCCTTTAGAGCCAGACTGTCTCTGGTACTTGATAGTGTGTAGCTTGAGGTGACCTACTTCCTTTTTTTGGGCTTTAGCTTCTCCACCTATAAAATAGGACAGTAATATCTACCTCATAAGTATGTTGTGAGGGTTGAATGTAAAGTGCTTAGGTCAAGGCCAGGAAGTAAGAAAACACTATATTACGTCTTGATCATTACATTTTTGCCCTTATTACAGGGCTTCCTAAATGTCACCCTTTTTACTCCATTCCATCATAGATTATATGTGGGAAGATATGAAAGTACATACATTTTGATGGTTAATAATGGTTATCTTTGGGTTATGGAATTAGGGGTGTGTGTGTGTGCGTGTGTGTGTGCACATTTTATCTTTTTACAAGTTAAGCCTATATTATTTGAAATTTAGAAAAAGGTAATGTAATATTTTAGATAGGCAATCAATAAAAAGAATCAGAATACTCAATTATTTTTATACTGGTTATGGTTATGAGTGTTTATATGTACATAGGCAAAGATAGAAAGGAACACAACAAGAAGAATAATGTGCATTGGAGTTGCAAGATTGTGAGTTAATAGCTTTCTTTGAAAACGTACTGAAATTTTAGCATAGTATCATTTCTTAATAAATTAAATTAATTAAAATCAGGAGAACAGACATAAAACAAAACGTAACTTCCTCTACAAAACAGAAGGAGGGAGAGATAAAAAGAAGAAAGGGTGCAAGACTCACTTTAACTTGACACAGATTTGCATAGCTTAACAGTGCCCAGCATTAAGTGATAACAGCACAGCATTCCTTTATATCTCACTGTTTAGTGCTTAGAAGAAGTTGCACTAGCATGGCCTTGCCTGGCATAGGCTTTAACTTTGCTTTACCTTGTATTAGCTTTGTATGTCCTTGTACTACGTCAATTACAATATCTGTACAT
The DNA here is from genome assembly GCA_004027375.1 of Macroglossus sobrinus. Classification (NCBI taxonomy): domain Eukaryota; kingdom Metazoa; phylum Chordata; class Mammalia; order Chiroptera; family Pteropodidae; genus Macroglossus; species Macroglossus sobrinus. The sequence goes on from PVKZ01002126.1 coordinate 77,273, forward strand.
GAAGTATGTGGACCTTTGAATTTAGGCTCAAAACTCAGCTCAACCATTTATTAAGTATGCAAACTTGAGGATTTCCTTAACATCTCTGAGCCTAATTTTTCATTAGTAATTTAAAGTTAGTAGTACTTACCTTACTAGGTTATTGTGAGGTTAAAATGAGATAATACGAGTAAGACAGTTGACATGACTAGAAACGGTCCTTATCGTTATATCATCATCATCATCATCATCATCATCATCATCATCATCATATGTGTGCCATTTGTATCAACAGAGAATCATATATAAACTAAATTTCCTGAACACCCAGAGTATCACTCTCTCAGTCTCTCTTACTCTCTGTCTCTTAGAGGAGACCACACTCTGCCTATTGAGCATTATTCTTTTTCTAATAAAATTTTCCTTTTGTCTCTAACTCTGGCATGGTGTGCACTTGAATTTTTTGCCATGCTTAGTCAAGAACCCTCTCTCTTGGCGCGGGACTTGAGCTTCCAATTCAAGGGGACTCACCCTGTCCTGCATCAGTGCCATCATCATCCTCACTCTCCAGATGAGAAATCTGGGGCTTAGAAAGTCTAAACAGTTTTCTCAAGGCCAGAGCAAGAAAAGATATTGAGAATTTGAGCCTGCTCTTGAACATATTAATATTTCTTCCTATTTTAGTGAAAGAAGTTAAGAGATAGGCTCTAAATGGTCATCCATGGGCCACAGCTCTCCTAGTCTTTCATTTGACTTGCCCAATATTTTTAAAACATTGAAGCCAACACTGAAAATGGAGAGATTTCAAATAAACATCCAGATAGCTAGCTCCTTTAGTAAAACTTCCAAGAAAACTAGGGAAATTGGGAATGACAAACTTCCTGAGTGAAGGCACTTCCAATCCCTGGCCCGCTTCATTCATAGGCCCATATGCCAATACCCTAGGTATTTGGCTTTGCAATCTTGAATCTACCAGGAAGTTCTTAAGTTTTTTTATTATCATTTAATTATCCCTACCCTTTTCCTTTATAAGCAGAGAAATCGATTTTTTTTTCAGTCTCAGTTTTCTATTAACCCATCCTTTTTTATTTTAAAATGAACCAGAGTCCTCAAGTATTGAAACTGATCTCTTCTGGAAGACATCCACCTTGTTATTCTGTGTAGTCACACCTCATTTCTAACCAGCAGCAAAGTCAGTTCTTACCTGTAGGATCAGGGAAGCAAATCTAAGTTCGAGCCGGAGGTAGGCCTTCACGTCTCCTCTCCTGCAAATCACCCTCAGGGAGTCCTTCAGAGCAAGAATCACCAGGGGAGCCTGTAAAAACACAGATTTCTGGGCCCTTTTAAAGAGAGATTTTGAGTTAGTCCGAGGTGGGTCCCAAGAAGTTACACTTTTATCCAGTCATTCCACTTTTCAGTACATACTCGAAAGAATAGAAAACAGTTTTGAAAGAGATACTGGTACACCCATGCTCGTAGCAGCATTTATTCACAATAGCCTAAAGGTGGGAGCAAGTCAAGTGTTCATCTATAGATAAATGAACAAAGTGTGGTACATACATACAATGGAATATTATTCTGGAAGGAAAGAAACGCTAACACAAACTGTAGGATATTATGCCAACTTAAATAAGCCAGTCACAAAAAGACAAGTACTGTATAATTTGACTACTTATATGAGGTACCAGGATTAGTCAAACTCATACAGATAGAATGTAGAATGGTGATTGCTGGGGGCCAGGGAAGAAGGAGGAACAGGGAGGTTTTTTTTTAAATGGGGACAGAGTTTCAGTTGGGGAAAAATGGAAAGAGTTCTGGAGGTGGACGGTGGTGATGGTTGCACGAGAATGTAAATGTAGCTAAACTCACTGCACTATGCAGTTTAAAACTGTAAAAACTGTAAATTTTATGTTATATGTATTTTACCTCTATTAATAGTGATACTATTATTATTATATTTTACTATTAATAGTGATATCATATTTATTATTAATAATAATAATGATGAAGAATTTGCATCCTAACAAGCTTCCCAGGCATGCTGCTCTTTGGAATAGCCCTACTATAAAGGACTTCACAACCTGTCGGAGCCATTCTTGGTAAATGCCCTGCAGACAGGGTTAAAGTTGCTTGCAAGCTAGAAGTTTGCAGGGCAGGTAGGCTCCTTACTGAAGGAGGAAGATTGGCTTAATGGAAAGAGTTGAATGTTCCTTGCCCCAGGGAATAAGAGAAGAAAACAGGAACAAGGATGTTTTGAGAGAATTTATGTAAAGCTCAGTAATCATTTGCATATGTGTGGGTGTTGCTTCTTGTGCTCTTCCAAGGGTATATATATGCTGTGCTAAATAAACTCGGTGTGAAGTATTCACTGATAACCTTCCCTACTCTGTCTTCTGTCTCTCTCTCTCTTTTCTTCTTAATTCTCACTCCTCCTCTCGGGAACTGTTGGATGTTAGCCAGCTGGCTCCGGCAACAAACCATAAAAACATTGGCATTGTAGCCAAATTAGCTCTTAGAGATCCCAGTTCCCCTCTTGCCAAGAAAGAGGGAAGAGGCCTCAGAATCACAGTGGTGTATGTTCCTGGGACTATAGGAAGAAGTTGAGAGACCCAGGTTTTACTCCTGACTTTATCACTTGGTAACTTGTGTTCTCAATTGGGCAGACCTCTTAACCTTCCTGGGTCTTCGTTTTCATGTTGATGAAGTGATAGTTTGGACTAGGTGATTCCTAAGTTTCCTTTGGGCTAGGTGAGTGTTTAATTTGAATCTGAAAGTGATTCCAGGAGAGGGCTAAGGTGGACTGATGGAACAACTATGTAGTATGACACAGTCCAGACCTTTCCAATTTAGGGGGGAAACAAATCCTTTTCTCTGGGAAAATTGGGTTCATTCAGGAAGGTTCTGAAAATTTGGAATCAATGTTTAGCAGGCCTGAAAACTGAAAGGGGTCACTGGAATCACTGATTCTAGTGTTTGGCAGTTTCTAGAAATGTAGAGAAGGAAAGATGCAAAATGACCATGAAGGCTTTAAAATTACCGCGAGGGAGATGTCTCTTAAGCAAACAATAGCCTGGTTTGATTGTAATGGGTCATGAGAACTTATGTATTTAAGATGGCGATGTGTAACGGGTCATGAGAACTTATGTATTTAAGACGGCGATGTAAGATCTAAGATGGCGGAATGGAAAATTTTAAATTCCCCCAGCAAGGTAGACTGCAATCCCCTCTGACCAAGGGCCAGAATTCTCTGCCCAGACATCCTATTTGCTTGCTTAAAGGTCAGGCCATAATCAGGCCACATGGTTAGCCAATAAGGAACTGCAACCTGTCCCGCGCGCCAAGTCAACCCGCCATAAACCTAATATAAGGAACCCCATGCTAAGGATCGGGGCTCTTGTTCTCGCTGCTGCGTCAGTGGAGGCTTGAGCCCGGATTCGAATTCATAATAAAATTTTCTTTTTGATTCTAATTCGGCTCTGAGGTCATCTTGTCCGGGTGCGCTCCGTAACATGACCACTTTTGCTTATTTTTAAAATCCAACTTGTGTTTTTATTTTACAACAGGAACTAAAAATTTCAAGTTCATGTCAATAAACTGTTCTAAAGAGAACATTTATTTCAACATATCTTTCTTTCGCTTCAAGGTTCTACTTTGAAAACAAACCATTTGAAACTCTTCAATAATCCAATTGGCATCTGTGACAGCCAACACCCAGAGGCCTTTAAGTTGAGTCCAACTACCTGATCTCCCCATATCAGACCTGAAACACTGTGGGGAAGAGCTCTGTCCATCCTTAGAACAAAATGCTCAGAACTGTACAGAGGGTAAAAGAAACCTACCAGCATAAAAGAAATGAGCTGGTAAAGACTAAGAATACAAACACATGGATAAAAAGATCTGTGCTAACAAAAATAGAGCAAGCTGAAAACCCAAAAACCAAAACCAAAATCTTTATTGAGGAAAAGTAAGCAGATATAATTTTTTAATACAAGCTCCTTCTTCTTATTACTTTGAAATATTGTGTCCTTAACTAGAACCCAACCTCCAAGCTACACATACAACATTAATGGCTGATTAACTTACTGCTAATTAAATTTTAAAATCTAATTAAACTTTAGAAGCATGAAAGAAGATGACAACAATGACTCCATGTTGTTGTCATAATCCTTGGCAAACAACCGATATAACTCGAATGTTCTTTTTTTTTCTCCCTTTTTCCATTTTAAAGGCCTCTGCACCTAATCCCTGGATGGGACATTTTTCTGCTTTTGCTGCCAGAATCTGTGTTCTCAAATTGCAATTCAAGACCTTGAATAAATTCTTTTTTTGCCTTGCAGCCTTGCCTCTTTCTCTTGGACAACAGAAGCAACATACTTCATAAAACTGGCAGTTCTTTAACTTTTTGATTATTCAGCTATTAACAGATTTACATACAACTTATATAATAAACCTAGTGAAAATAAAGATTAAACATACACATCAATTTCAACTTATTTTTTCTAGTTAAAAAAATACTACAGAAAAATTCATCTTTTCTCACTGAGTTACCAACAGGTAAAAATCTTTTAAATAGAATGTGCCTTCTTGCCTCTGCTGGCCTGCAGTAGTGTCAGCAGTAGTAGTTAAAAGGAGCAAAGAAAGCAGGTGGAAATCAAGGGGGAAAAACTTACATGCATGGAGTTTATAGTATCCCAAACATGTTTTAGTTAGAAATGCAATTTAGACCACCAAAAGGAGAATTTACTGATTGGTGATGGTTAGACACTGTTTCCTTTCAAACAAAATGTTGCTATAGCTACAAAAATAACAACCATATAATTATCACATTTTGCTTAGAAGCATCTTGAGTAAAGGATCTCATTTTAAATTTGCAACTCAGAAACTGCCTGAGTCAGAGCAGAATTTGTGGAAGAACAGTAACTGGAGTTGTGTGAGGATGGCGCTAATTTGTATCATATACACTGCTCATATCCATTTCTCTGGAGTTGATACTGGAAAGGTTTATGAACCCAAAGACAACCAGACCAGGCCTGCCAAGACTGCCCAAGGACCCAGTTATCAAATGATAACCAAGGGCAGCCAGGGATGTTGGGTAAGCAAATGTGTTCTGTACTACATGCTATCTATGTGGCTTTGAAAGTACACATACCTTAGATAAGGAGACAGAGGTTCAGAAAGATAAAACTTGCTTAGTCACCCAGCTGGCCAGATCCCCGATCTTTCTGATATCAGAGTTTATGTTGTTTTTATTGCATGCCTCTCATTCACAATGCAAAAGAGAAAGCAAACCATGATATAGGGTTTGAAAAGAGCATGAACCAAAGCCAGCACCACTGGAAGCAAGTGAGGTTATCTTAAACATAAAGCAGGAAGAGGGGCAGTGGACAGGGCAGCCCCCTCTGGGGTAGGGTTGCCAGATAAAATACAGGACATATGCAACATTAGGGATATACTGATACTAGAAAATTGTATATTGCTTAAATGCAAATTTAACTGGTGTTTTTTTTTTTCTTTTTGCTTAATCTAGTAACCCTACTCCTGAATGCCTTTTGTCTCTGGTTTATTTGGGTTGGAGGCAGAGCCTTGAGGTTGCCCTTAAAGTAACTGTTTAATGATGTCCATGGTATAGACAGTAAGTGGAGGGTGAAAAGAGAGGCATTCTCACACCTGGGGAGCATGGTGTACTGAGTGGGGAGACAAGACTGCATTTGTTCGAAAAGATGAGTAATAATACAAGTCCACGTCACAAACCTCAACCAATATACAGGTCACAAGGGATCTTGTTAAAATGCAGATTCTGATTCAGCAGTTTTAAAGCAAGACCTGGGACTGCATTTCTAATGCGCACCCAGGGGCTGCCAATGCTGCTATTGTGGGGCCACACTTGGAGACACGAGGACTGTCCCTCCCCATGGGTTAGGTGGACATGTCTCTGGGGGTGTCATCCAATTCAATTAACTCCAGCATTTCTTCCAATCCTGTGACTCTTCTGTCTGCTTGTTTCATACTTGACAGGATGCTTTATCATAAAGCCAATCCCTATGATGTCTTCTGGGAATAACAAATGCAACTAAATTATGGTTTTAAATTTGACAACAAAATCTTGAAAGGAAAAACAATTACATTAAAAAATAATTGAATTTAAAATAATTGTCCCTTTGCCATTGTAAACAAGGGTGGAGAAGAGCGAACATTTAGATTACTGGGAAATAGCGTTACTTCTAGGTAATTACATCCCTGTGAATAAGTGATGTCACTTAAAGTAGAACTTGAGAGCTCTACACACACCCTCTCACTGTACTGGTTTTCTTGTTATATATAGTCTAATAACGATGTAATTTCTTCCCATTCCTTGACCCTCCTCTGCTATTAAAATGGACAGCAGGTACTCCAAGGCCAGGCAGCTCTGCATGCAAACTTCCTTTCAACCACTTACTTGGTCTATGGTCTTGGAAAGTTACTGAACTTCTCTGGGACCTACATTATAAGGTGTCTGTGAAGCTTGAGTAAGAGGTAGAAGTTGCCTAGCACAAAGCTAGACACAGAGCAGGCACTCAAAGACAGTAGCTATGATGATTTTTGTATCATCATAAATGAAAGAGGCTGTGAAAAGAGAATTTAAGAGCATGAAAGAGTGAAAATAAAAAGCGTGGATGAGAAAGGTAAGTCAATTACCTCCACATCTCCTGAAATGGCTACTGTCTCGGTAGTTTGAAGTCTAGCCAGAAAGCCAACCTGAGGATGCCAGACAGGTCTTGGGTCATATGTTCAGGGAGAATGGCCACTTAGATCCTTGACTTGAGGACTCCTTCAGTGATCTGTCACCACTTCCAGGAAAGCGAAAGCAGATCGCCCCTCTGGGCCCTCCATGGCCTCCTGGACTGGTGGACTGGCTTGCTAGGATGTTCTCACCCAGTGGCTGTGCCAAGCGGGGAGGTCCCTGCAGGACCGTATTCCTTAATGTTATGTGAGGCCGTGCTGGCAAATAAGATGGAATAAGCTATTCCCAACCAGTGTCTGGATCTCATTAAAGTCTTGCGTTTTACAATTATTTACTCTTAACTCTGGAAGAGGAAGTTGAACTGAGTAGGCCTGGCCTCTCTCTATAGTCCTAGTTCTGTCTCTGGAAATCAAGGTCCTCTGGCTTCTCAGGGCCTCGCTTTATTCACCTGTACGAACTCAAATGACCTATGTTTTTTGGAAGGTGTTTGAAAACAATTAAGTCATCTAATGGACATAGAGCACCTGGAAGAGAGTAATCTCTATATTGTGCCATTTCAACATGAAGGACCTTTGATCCCTGATATAGCTACACCTATTTCCTGAAACTTGAAATTCCTTTTAGAAGGGACAAACTTTTTTTTTAAACCACAATTAAATATGAGTTTAAAGTACAAATTGTGCAGAGAGAGGTTATATAAATCTGGGAATAACAGTGAAGGGCAAGAGTGTTGTGGTTAGAGAAGCCAGAAAGAATGGATCCCAGTTAGCTTCTCAGACGAAGATGGCAGTATCTTGTAGGGTTATCCAGTCCAGGGACTCTGTGTCAGCTCAACCGGTCCTGAAGCACTTTGTGTAAAGTGTCTCTGGAGGTAGCAAAACAGGAGGGAACTTACTTCCATGAAAGGCACACCAGCCAGCCTTAAGAGGGAATGAAATTCTGACACACACTGCAACATGGATGAATCTTGGAAACAGGATGCTAAGTGAAATAAACCAGCCACAAAATGACAAATATTGTACAATTCCACTTATACAAGGTAATTAGAATAGGCAAATTCATGGAGACAAAAAATAGAATAGTGTTCCTAAGGGCTGGGGGGAGGAGAAATGAGAAGTTATTTAATGAGTTTGATTTGGGACAATGAAAAAATTCTGGAGATAAATAATGGTGATTACTGTACAACAATGTAAATGTGCTTAATGGCACTGAAATGTACACTTAAAATGATTAAAAAGGTAAATTTTTTGTTATGCATATTTTACCACAAGAAAATGCACACACAAGAGGCATATATACAACTCGAAGTTATGTTAAGAAGAAAATAGTTTCCAGGGGGATCAGAATGCTCCTGATAGTTGGTCAACACACTCTCAGGAGAAGTGTAGAAGAAAACCTGTAGAAGAAGAAAACCTGTAGAAGAAGCTGTGATGAACACAGAATCCAAGTTAGGAAAGTGGGGCAATGTTGAGAGCTGGCTTGCCTCATGAAACTATAAACTCAGGGTCCACCATCAGCACTCCATAGGGCAATTCTCAATCTTTCACAAACTGGTAGAGAGAAGAAATGGTAATATTTTTAAGCTCTGGGGGTAAACCACTGGGTGGCAGCTCCAGCTGCTCCAAGGGCTGAGATGATCAATACTTTGGCCCTCGACAACCCATCCGAGATACCCAGGTTAAGAAACTCTGTGCCAGGGGGCGCGGAATATTCATGGTCAAGTGCTGAAACAGTCTGCAAATTCCTACTCTTTGCACACTGCTGTATAAAATTGTTAATTAAATAACAGCTTACTTTTACATTAAGTCATTTTTTGTTGAGATCATACCTCAAAGTCCTTAACTTATTTAGGAGCTTCTGAGATTTCCTTGGCAGGGCCTTGAAAATCTGTTTTTGATTAGTGAAGTCTGCGATACTTTATTTCAATCACTGCTGAGAAGGAGTGACAAGCTTAGGTAGGACAGCTCCTCACACAGGACAATTCTTCCCACAGGAAGAGAAGGCCACAAGATGTTCACGATTTTATCATGGCATTGTGGGTTCAAGCCAGTTTTATTTCAGAGGCGTAAAATAGACTGTGAAAGCAGATCAGTGCTTGCCTGGGTCTGGGGTGGGAACAATGACAGACTGAAAAAAGGAAAACTTTTGAGAGTGATGGGAGCAGTCTAAGACTAGAGTGAGGTGATCTTTGCACAACTGTACACACTTACTAAAAATCATTGAGCATCTCATAATATATGAATTATACCTTAATAATGCTTGTTATTGAAAAACAGAAATGTAGCATTTGTAAAAACAAACAAAAAACATTGAGCTCTACCCATAAGATTTGTCCCTTTACTATATGTGTGTTTTATTTCACTAAAAAGTTTTAGCTGAAAAAAAAATGCATCAAATTCCAACAGTGTTATAACCTAAAAGAAAAATAGTACTTCCCTTGTACGGTTTTGGGAAAGGCCCAATAAATACTGGATGGAAATGGATTTGGGGGGGGCAGGGAATATATATATATATATAACTAGGTGTTATAATGGTTGCTGAGGGCTATAAATGAAAACCCATGTCTAAATTGCCAACCCCTTAAGCAAACAGTAAAGACTGTTTCCTAGCTATCTTCAATCTCCCAAACTGAACACTATTGTCAAATATATTTTTAAAACCATGGGTCCTGATTTCTGGATCTGCGTTCTGGTTCAGCCACTCACTAGCTATGGTCTTAGACAAATTTGTCTCCTCTTCCTGGGTCTAGTTTTTCCCATCCCTAAAACCGAGGTTAATTTCTGTTGGCAGCATAACACAAATGGGGCTTGGCTCATGGGGTCAGGGGCTTGCTGAGCCTCACTTTCCCTATGTGTAATCTGGGGAAATAATAAATCTATGTAGTTCTGTGTGTCCAGCACCTCTCCCTTCTCCTGGTAGTAACAGCCCCACTGCTTTGAGAAACCTCTTCTGCCTCCTCCATGTGGTTCCACTGTGGCTGCAGCAATCCCTCAGTTCTAGCCCCAGGAGTACTTGCACCAGGATAAGCCAACCTGAGGCAGATGCTGAATGAGATATGGGCAATCTTGATAGTCTGAAAGTTCCTGAATTCACACTTGTTCTTTCAAACATATATGCTAATAAAACCCCTTCTTTGTTTAAAAGCAACAATTACAAGCCCTCCCCCACCACACATATACACAAAATCCGGTGCCAAAACCAATAACAAACCCCTTTTCTCCTAATTTTGCTCAGGGCTGGTGATCCAGTGGGTAAAACCATCTCTGACTTTGTCTTAACTTTCCTTCCTTTAGCTCTTTATGGAGAAACTCCTGCAGCAATTACATGTTTTAACGTCCAGGTTGATGTCTAAATAGAGGATTAATTAGCACCATCAAGTTTGGAGGGGGTGTTATGGGGCCACTGTCCAGGTTGTAATTCTTTGTATGCTGAGGTCCAACCCCCCATCCCCGCAAAAAGAAAAAACAGGCTTTAACTGAAACTGGAGATTCATAGTCACAATAAAAGAAATTATCACTTGCTAGCATGTTAAACTCCTAAAATGGGGGAACAAGGCTGGAAGAGCATCTTCATCCCAGTATCTTCTGGAAGAGAAAACCAAGGACCTACAAGCCACCTCTCTGCATTTCTATAGGTATGTTGAGCTAGCCACCTTCACTCACTCTTCTTTTTCTGTTCAAATCTGAGGTTCCCTGGTGACATAGAAGTTTAGCTTGAATGTTGCACTGAGCACTATTGGGATTGGTCTCTGAAGCTCACTTGGGCACCCAGAGTTACCTCTACTAGTCAGGCAGCGGGCCCAAAGAGAACCCCTACAGGAGACATTAAAGTGGAAAAGGCTTACAAGAAAGACAGCAAGTCGTACTTATGGGGTTGTGGAACAATGAAACAGGTTCTGGTGTTGGCTAGCTGTGCCTTTGGGATGTGCTGTGGGAGCATTCTGAGTTGGGGGCAAGCTTAGGGCTTTTTTAGGGACCTGGGCAAGCAGTGAGGACCTAGGAAGTGGTTGTTCTTAAAAACAGTCCAAGGAGGTAGATTTTATTTTTCACTGTATAAGCCTTCTAAACTGTTTGAATTATTTACCAAGACCAAGTGATTATAACAAAAAGAAATTATTTATTTTTCTTTTTCTACTTAAGTTCTACCAGGTCAAACTCGGCATTGATGGCAGTCAGAGGAAAGAGTCATCCAACAAAGAGTGGGGCAAGGTTTCCTCTGAGAAGCCTTTTTTTTCAAGGCGAGGCAACCCTTGGTTGACCTCACAGATTGCAAGGACCTTGTCAGTTTACAATCCCTTATTTTTTTTTTTTTTAAGGCAAGGCAACCCTTGGTTGACCTCACAGATTGCAAGGACTTTGTCAGTTTACAATCCCTTATTTATTTATCTACGCCTACAGCACATGGTGTTCCTAGGTGGTTTCCCCCATCCAAGTACTAACCAGGCCTGACCCTGCTTAGCTTCCAAGATCAGAAGGGATTGGGCTTGTTTAAGGTGACATGGCCGTAGATTAAGCAGCTTTTTTTCCTTCTCTGTCTTTGGCTTCACATGTTAGTTGGCCATGGCTCTGTTAGGGTGGGGAATGAGGTGGGGTGATTAGCTAAGTGGAATCCATAGGCTGGGCTTTGACCACACTGGGAACAGGAGCTCAGGCCCCACATGGGCTGGGGCAGAGGGTGCTGAATGGCCCAGGTTATGATAATTTGAATAGTCTATCATCTGAGGAGGGAAGGAGGAATATATGGGGCTGGGTGTGGTATAGGAAGGTCATGCCTTGTGGTGGCCCTGAGGAAATGGCATAAAGGCTGGTGAGACATTAAGTGATTTCATAAGTAAGAACGTGTACATGGACACACACTCAGACACTGATCCAGGGTGCAGCCTGGGCAAGACTCCAGCAGCGGTTTAGAGCTGGTAGAATTGTGTGCCATAAGCCATTGGCAGAAACCTTGTTCCAGAGCAGGGACCACACATCAGGAGCCACAGTTGTGCCCGTAATGTCACCCTGAATACTCGACTCATCACAAAGTCAGCCCCTCCACCTACAACCAAGCATAGTCCTGGTGTGGGGTGGAGCTCCAAAATACACAACTTGGGAACACAATAGTTATTCTTTAAAGAAAGTACATCAAGGCAAAGGAATCTTTGGGTCAATTTATATAAATATTCATCAGTTATATCTTACTCTCAGTGTTACTTGGAATTGTTTCACTAAAGCAAAACCCAGTCTTGGTGGCTATGTTAGGTGAATAGTGGTGTTTAATTGTCCAATTTTTTTTCAAGGTCTTAAAATGGTGTTCTCAGGACATTCTTTGTCTCCCATACTAACATCAGTCATCATCCTGCCAATTTATAATTGGACACTTTTTTTTCTATTCCCAAGTACTCAGCATCAGGGTGGGTATTGGAAAGATCCTCCCCCTACCCCCTCAAAGCTCTGTTCACTCTTCCCCCAGTGGTCTCAATCTAAAAACCAACAGCAAGAAAAGTGCCTCATGCAGGCCACTGCCCTAAACATATCAGCCTCCTATTTATAAATTGATCTAAAAAAATGTTGTAACCTTCATCCACAATTGACAAGCTTAAAAATTTTCACATGTCAGATTGTTTTCATATTGCATTTAATTGTCATTTGCTATTGATGGAAGTAAGATTTTGTTCTTTTCCGAGACTTTATACCTAGAATCTACAGTTAGCCTCCATCGGCATGGCCAACACCGTGTGGATCATGACTGCCATTGTTAAGACTTGCTGCTATTAGAACTGCAGAACGTTCCTGACTACTTTGACATAGTGGCTATCCGGGGGCGGCTTCCTCTGACTTCCTGGCTGTAGGAACTTCTTAATCGTAGGGATGTTGCTGATTCTTGTTTTAAATGCCTGGAATGAGAAACAGTAAAACTGAGGCCTTGATAGCAGTGACAACCTTTAAGAAAAATCTAAAGTTTGTCATGAGAAGAGGGTGCTTAGACTAGCAGCTTTGTGGAGCCCAGTGTGTATATCTGAGTTAATCTCTTGACATGTATGTTTGCCAGGTGTTTCTGGAAAGGACATTATAATTGGCAGGTGTGTGTGGCACGAGTTAAATGATATTAATAAAAAATCACTGTCACAATTAGGAAGTGTATATTAAAAACTCAAAAAATTTATATCCTTTGACCTATCAACTCCTGTTCTAGAAATTTACTATAAGGGAATAAGAGTGTTAGCAAAGAAATAAGTATAATAATGTTATCACAGTCAAGAATTAGAAATAACCTATGTTTCAAAAAAGTCATTTATGTAAATTATGGTACATCCTTACAAGAAAGGAAAGCCAGCAATTTAAAATTATATGTAAAAAGAAAGAGAAAGTCTCTATATTAATAGGAGAAAATCTCTAGAACAAGTTGCATAAGGAAAAATAAATCCCAGGGCATTGTGTAAGAAAAAAAGCGGGGACAGGGGATAAATACTCATTTTTGCATGTGTCTGCATAAATGGGGAGAGTGGAAGGTACAGAAAACAAATAAAAGTGATTATGGGAGCAGGAAAGTGGGAGGGCAGTAGTGGGAGATTTCATAATTTATGCCCTTTTTATATAGCTCTGATTTTTCAAAAAGATGTGACTCTATTGCCTAATGAAAATAAAGTGCTATTGCAGAAGAATATTTATTGACATGTAAATATATTTATGATAATTTTTTAAAAACTATTAAAAGCAGGTCACAAAACAATATTTAGTAAGATTCTATTTGGGGAGAAAATATAAAATAATAGTCAGAATATCTAATGCAGTAACAGTTGGCTGGTTAGATCTTTTTTTTTTTCTTCTTTTGGTCTATACAAACGTATAATGTAACTACACAAACTTGCATTTCTTTCATAATGAGAAAAAAACGTTATTTTTAAACTATAAAACCTATGGTCACCTATTAGATAAACTGTTTCTATTTAATTGGAATAGAGGCTCGTTAGGTCTGGCGGTGGCAGGATTCAGAGAGAGAGATCTGAGGACTGAGAAGCTGTGGCAGGTGATCAGCAGTGCCACCTAGGCAGCTGCTCTGAGCAATCAAGGGACTTCATGAGGGCCCTGGAATCATGGAGACTAAAGGCGAGCAGAGTTGTCTGGTAGGAGCTGGAGAGGGACACAACAAAGATAGACTTGTCAGCCTTGCTTCATCAGGAAAAAACACATGAAGTACAAAAAAAAGAAGAAGAAGGAAAGCACTACAAAAATGAAAAACACTAAATGTTTATACTAGAAACGGAAATAACCTATTCTTTCTCCCTTCATAAGATTTCATTTCCTAAAAATCCTAGAGTGTGAGCAGGGGGAAATTAACAAAATGGGTAAAATAATGATTTGTTAAAAAAGTCTTCTCGGGTTTCTTTTGAGATTGACCTGGAGGCACATTTTATTTCAGTCTTTGTTTCTATTCATTTTCTCCTGGGCTTTGTGTGGATATTAACACACTACCTTTAGCAGAGGGAAGTCTGAAAGAACAGAAGCATTAAATTCTTCGACCATTAAAATAGCTTCCAACAGTTGTATGTCTGCCCAACTGAATTTATTGCCAACGAGAAAATCCTCTCCGTGGTCTTTCAAAATCTGCAGAAAGAAAAACAACAAAGAATATTAAATAAAAAGAAAGACCATTTTGCTTGACTAAACATTTACAAAGCATGAAATCTGTACAGATCAAATTTGCGAAAGAATGTTTTTTGTGATAATTTCCAAAAATGTTATAAAGAAAGGATGAAACCAACACTAGTATACTTTGCTGTATTTTGGCATAATCTTTTTAGAAGTTTGTCAGTGATTATCAAGACATCCTGGTTTGCGAAGTGTTAGAACAGAGCTCCTTGTTATGAGCCTGGAGCTGGTGAAGTAAAACTGTACCCACTGGCATACGGGGACACAAAAATCATGATTAACTAGAATCTGGCTGCTGTATCGCAAGTACAAATAAGTTACTAATGGGATACCAGAAGCCTGAACCTGTTGAATGAAAAGAAAGTAGCATTTATCCTACTTCCCCATGAAAATCATACCTCAGAGCAACCAAAAATGAGGTTGAAGACAGACTTCCCTTTTAATTGGCCAACATTTCTAATCAGCTTTTTTTCTGCTTCTGTAAACATGCTTGTTGCAAGGCCAGAGATCTAAGGGTCAATTGAGAACTCATCCTCCCCTAAAGATGTATTTATTGCTTTAGTGCTTGTTAGACAAAAAATCCTATGATCTGGAACTGCCTGTAGCCCATAGCAATTTCAGGGATCTGTAAATCAGCTCATACCAACTGTAACAACATGAGTATGAAAATAAAATTGCCCCTAAGCTCAGGGTCCATATTTTCAGAGCACTAGCTCTTCTGGGACCACCAGAGTAATAATATTGAGTTCTCCAAACCTCCAGGTGCTGCTTTATTTCTCACTGGTCTGAGTTTTTGCAACTTTTCTGAAACAAGGGAAAGATTCACTTTATAAAAAGTATTCTAGCTAATAAATGAAGAGAGACTGACAGGATTGGGATACCAAAATTTTGCATCCACTAATAAATCAGTGGGGTCTAGGCATTGATCACCAATCACATTTAGTTATAAGAAAAATGCCAGCAGATAATATGTGCATCCTAATGACTTACACAATACTATTTATGAAGTAATCTGGCCAAAATACATCAACCCTGAACCTGATCAAACTTCAATTCTAATTTCCAATTGGCAGGAAATCTAGGGATAAAGGAGTATGTTGAAATCAGCAAAATACAGACTGTGAGAGACTCAGCAAGACAAATGCAAAAGAAAAAAAAAAGAGAGGGAAAGCAAGAGGAAAGAGTGATCTTAGATATCAAAAGAGACTTAAAATATATAATTAACTAATTACAACGAATGAATTTTAGTTTGATCTTAATTTGAGCAAATGAATCATTTTAAATGTTTTGGGAAGTTCTGGATTAGGCCACACAGATTTAAAAATCTGTAGTATGACAAAGCACAGTTAACGCTATAACTCAATCATACTAGTTTTTAGTTGTTTGTTTGTTTTTTAATGAAAGGTATTTCAACGTCACTGTACCTTGTTCTTGAATAAACAGGAATTTGCTTTGTCTAGTACTCTGAGGTTCTGACAGAACTCTTCATTATAGTTTAGTCATTAGTAAACTATTCTTTTCCAAAGCTAAGACTAAGGAGAAATATTAC
Source organism: Macroglossus sobrinus (assembly GCA_004027375.1). Taxonomy (NCBI): domain Eukaryota; kingdom Metazoa; phylum Chordata; class Mammalia; order Chiroptera; family Pteropodidae; genus Macroglossus; species Macroglossus sobrinus. The sequence continues at coordinate 93,156 of PVKZ01002126.1, forward strand.
AGAATTACTTTGTCCTTCAAACCTTTATTTATGGAACCTATGCTAACAGGTCTTTCTTACCACCTGGCATGCTGACTTCTTGGTGTGGAGTCATACCAGATGTACTGAGAAGACGTTTGTAATTAGTAGTCACTCCATAATGACTTTGGAAAAGTTGTAATTTTAAGAGACTTGCCTTTTGATTGAGACATGATTAGCCTACAGTATTAACTTGGAAGAAATACCTGAAAATCTATTCGAGATGGTGATGCCTTGGGCTGATAGCTGTTATAAAAAGTCAGAACAGACATGCTGTATCCTTTCATCAATTGAACTTAGTTTATTCCAATTGTTTTGTTGGAATAATTATACATGTCATTTGTTTTGGAATCCTTATTAAAGTTTTAGTCCAAATGCAGGAAACCCCTAAGATGGCTTCTGTCTTTTCAGACAGTCGCTCTTTTAAATATCCTTATCGAAAAGGAGAAACGAAAACGTCCCAGATCCCTGCAGCCTGGGAAAGAAAAGTGGAAACTTGCTGCGCCTGCGCCCTCCCTCCCAGTTCTCATCTGTCCTTCCCAATGTCTCACTGGGACCAGAGAAGGAATTGGAGCCTCCCCACCCCCACCTCCACCCCCACCCCAAAGATGCAGTCCCGTCCCCTGCTCCCCACCCCTGCAGCAAGACCTGCACACAGCTATCGCATCTGTGAGGACCCAGATCCTGTGTTGCGAGAGCACCAAGGCGTCTGCCATAGCACCTCTGCACGCTCCGGGGAGGCCTCGCTGCGATCCAAACGGGATCTCTGCATCCTACCTTTTCAAAGACAGGGAAGTAACGGGTTTTGGCTTTCTTCACGATTAAAGCAACGTTCTCCTCTCTTTCCTCTGGGGGGCTGAACGGAGCCTGCAGGATCATCGTCATGAGGTCCTGAGTGCCGTCAGTGTACATGTTGATCCTGACAAAACACCATGTGACCCTCATTCTCAGAGGTAGATTTGAGTAAGGTTTTTTTTTTTTTTTTTAACCTGCGACTTATATGGTGTAAATAGATGTCGGGGCAAATGACTTTTGATTCTCTCTTCCTTAGTTCCTTCCAAGTGCAGGCATAGTTTCTAGAACCAGAATGGGCCAAGAGACCACAGTGTAGTAGGGCCTCTGGAAATGTTTATTGACCAATGGGATGTGTGAAAGATTAAAGGCTGTCACTAAGTTAAAATCTGTCATGAACAAATAATTAGATAACTATGGGCTTAAAAAACTAACTGAATGAAGTTTACCAAAAATGCAAAACTATTAGTACCAGGATTTCTTCACTTGGAAAATATATATAATTTAGCAGGTCTTCCACTGACCTAGCAACTGAGAAGAAAATGTGCACTCTCCCATCAGGTCCAGCAAACAGCTCCACTTAATTCTCTTTAAAATTTTTCCTATCATTGAAAACACTTTTAAAAAATAGTTAAGACATATTACTATTATTTATTGGCCTATTGCTGCAGTCACACTGTGCTTGTATCGCTACACTAGCTTGCAAACTCGTTAAAGGTTCTGTGACTTTGTCATTGTCTTTCTTTTTAACATATATAAAAGAATAGTTAATTTTCATTGTCCTATCTGAATTACAAATCCTTGTCTTCCACGTTAGATCGCCATCTAGCCTGCTTTCAGTAGTCTATTACAGTCTTTGCCTAACCTGGAGAAAAGATGCTATCTACAGCTTCGGAAACACATTTTAGAAAAAAAGCCATCGGTATTAAAAATAAAACAATTAAACACACATGTAAGAACAATGAGAAACAGCATGTTTTTGCATTTAGTACTTATCTATATTGTTATAAAAGGATTCTATTCATATACTGTGTTTGAAATTGCTTCTCTTGGCCGCGGGGTTCAGTAGTGTAATGGTTAGCGCTCTGGACTCTGAAAATGCTTCTCTTGCCTTCTCCTCTCAGCTCAGAATGAAAGGCTACACCTGAATCAGGTCTCAGTGGCTACAGAAGCTCAAATAAGAATTGAGTGTAGGCATGAACCCTATGATACCTGACCGTCTCTTTCAAGTCCTTCCCATACAAGTTGTACTTGGCAGCAAGGTAGCTGAGGATGGCTCTAGTCTGCGTCAGCATCATTCCATCAATTTCAACCAGAGGCAATTGGCCAAAAAGCAGGCATCCATCTGCAGTTTGAGCAAAGAAAGGGTAAAATACTTACCTTCTGTGGCTGTTGTAAGCCTGCAAAAGGTTCCATTTCAAATTTTGTTGAATGATTTTTAGTTTTCATCTGAAGTGGTGAGTTAAAGACCCCAGTTGTTGAAGAAATGCCTACCATTCTCTTCATGGAAAATTTGAGATTCACTTGATGGTTTCATGCATTTTGTATGCTGGCTGGTTTTGTATCATGATTATTTAAGAGTTTCTATATTTACCCTGACTACATTACAGTATAAGTGTTTCTGGTTCTTAAAGTTTAGGGTGTATAAGAATCACCTGGGGGAGGTGAATTGTTAAAAACATTCACCCCATCTCCCAGATATTCTGATTCAAAGGGAGAATCTGGGAGTCTTAATTCTTGAGAAAGCACATCAGGTATTACTCTAGGTCCACACAGCATCAAGATAATGTGACAGTAAGAAGCCTCAGCAGACGTGGGTCTGACTGTCAGCTTTAACCCTTTTCCAACCATGTGATATTAAGCAAATGATGTAGCTGAGCTTCAGCTTCCTTTTCTCTAACATAGTAATAATATCTATTTAGCAGGATTTTGAAAGGATGAAATAAGATAACATGAGTAAAACCATGAGTACTGTCAACAGTGTTTAGGAAAATCAAATTTTCTTCTTTGTGAGTGACTGTCTATATAAATAATGCATTTAAAGATCTACTACAAATAGTGCCCTTATCATGGTGTCTTAAAGAGATGAAAAGCCTTTAAATTTCATAGCTGTACATTGCTGAGATTAAGGAACATTACCCAAACTAGAAATCAGATTTCACTAGCACTTTGGCAAAGGCCACAATTAATTTCTCCCACTTCCACTACCTTTCTTACTTGACTTAGTGAGAAGCAGTAGAAGACAGTGGGGAGAACACCACCCCTGGAACCTGTAACAGCTTTTTAGGGAGTCAGTGTCCCTGTTTAGTTGGATGATGTTAGGCAAGTGTCTGAGCTTATTTTCTGACCTATAACAGTATCTGTCCTGCCCACCTTACTGAGTTTCTTTGTGGAGAATAAGATCGTGCTTGTAAGTCACGCTTTGGAAATATCAGTGCTGTTATCAAGGGAGAGACTGCAAAACCTCCATTTCCTAAAAGTTTTACATTTGTTCAATATTGACGGATCATCTAAAGCTGGGCCTTGCTTCTTATAAGTGATGCAAATATGCATTAGAAATGATCCCCTTCTTCAGAAGGAGTTTTAAAAATCTCAGATCAAGGAAAGGACGTTTGAGATCATTCAGTTCAACTCATGTATATTAAAGATGATGGCATGGTGGAGGCCAAGGGAGGCAAACTTGACTTGCCCAAACTCACTGTCTGGGGACAGCTAAGCCAGCAGAAATAAGCCTCCTGGCTCCCTGCCCAGTGATCTCTCTGCTGTCCCTCTCTGCCTTTGTTCACAAATAGCAGTAATGCCCACGAGGGTGCCCCAAGCAACTAGCAGCATCACCGACTCAGATGGGCTAGAGGATTTCAGAGGCTCTGAGGAAGCACTCCTGCCACAATGATCATGGGAAAGTTTATGGAGATACATTCATTTATTTATTCAATAGGTATGCATTTAACTCTTACTGTGTACCAGTGACTATCTTTGGGCAGAAATAGAGAGGAAGTGGAGGGAGCTTTGGGAGGATTCCAGATAATAAAGTTCCTGGACAAGAATTGGGAAAGGGGTAAGTGAGCCTTACCCACTCAATAAGAGCTACTGGTACAGTGCAATCTACAACCATAGATTATGTTTATTTTATAGTAAAGAGGATACTTATGTCAACTATATTTTAATTTTAAAATATCTGAAAAAAAGAGGATGCAGAGAAATTGAAGGCCTTGCCCAAAGTCATACAGTTTGTAAATGGTATGTCTGTTAACCACTAAGTGAATATTTTCCTTAAAAAAAAATTGTGTTAATTTCATGAGTGTTTATCAGCAACAATGGGACACCCGAGTTTCCTTAGATGAGGAAAGTAACGTTATGGATGTTAGTAGTTTAAGAAGTACTGTGAAAGCACCAGTCTTTTCTCTTAGTGTGAGCAGTTTTTCTGGGGAATTGTAAGGGTTAAAGATATCTTCTTGGATCTTTTCTACAGTCTTGATTCTAAAATTGTGACCTAATAAAATGGTTTCTGTTAATTTGTCAAAACCACCAAGAACAAGTGGATACAAACCAAGACAACGAGAGAATACCTTAGGTAAAAATCCCCTTCTTTTTTGTTCCCTCCCCTCCAACCTATTGGATCATTATTTAAGAATTATTAAAGGAATCTTCAGTGGGATAGAAAGTTTTTAACCAATTAGCACTGGGTCAACCAATGCTATCATATCTAACTGAGGCAGGGTCATAACCTACTTGATAAGCTTTTATAAATAAAAGCTAAAGAGACAATGCAGATCACAAATTTAGCTCTGTGTCAGAGACAAAGTGAATAGTTAATGTTAATGTCACACTGTATGCTTTTTCTAACAGTTGTCATTCTAGAGTTCTGTCTTCTATAATGAAATGAATATTTCCAGAAACAAATTTCTATTATTGCCAATAACATCAAATAAATCTAGGCTCACCTTTCTGCAACTTCTCATACTGTTCTCTTGTTTCAAGAAATTCTTCTTCAAACTAGATAAAGGATAGAGACACGGTTATAACTTTAGGGTCCCCAAAAAAAAGGAAAGGGAAGGGAAGGAAAGGGAAAGAAAGGAAAGGAAAGGAAAGGAAAGGAAAGGAAAAAGGAAAGGAAAGGAAAGGAAAGGAAAGGAAAAAGGAAAGGAAAGGAAAGGAAAGGAAAGGAAAGAAAGAAAGAAGGAAAGGAAGAAAGAAAGAAAGAAAGAAAGAAAGAAAGAAAGAAAGAAAGAAAGAAAGAAAGAAAGAAAGAAAAGAAAGAAAGAAGAAAAGGAAAAAGAGAAATGCTCACAGTATATAAAATGCCCAATGGCTTCCAGAATGAAAATTTTAAAGGAACCACAAAACTCTCAACTTCCACATAGCCAAAACTTCTGATAGTGTGTATAAATTAGTTTATTTAGATTGGCATGGGACTGGCACTCCTTTTTATTTTTGGCTTACGTAAAGCATGACCCACGGCCCTCATTTATATTTTTCTTTTCCTTCACCTTAGCTCTTCTCTCCAAACTCTTGTCTTTTTCTCTGACTTTGCCAATAATTTCTGCTCTTTCATTTTCTCTTTTCTTTTTCCTCTCTCTTATGTTATTTTCCCTCAATATCATTTCAAATTAAATTTCTCTTTGATGCTCATATAATCAATAAAAAGGATCCAAAGATCATTACTCAAGTGGGGTTATCATCATTGATCGATGGAGTTTCTAAAGCTCTTTTCAGTAAGAATGATGTTTTCTGTCCCCCAAACCTTGAGGTGGGGTTGGGGTAAGGTGAGCAGTGTTAGGGGAGAAGTCCCTAAAGGGAAAAGAGGAAAACGAAGACAATCAAGAGTCCTTGTTTTAGAGGAGATGATATTCAAATAGGAAAAAGAAAGTCTACATCTGCAGAAAACCTAACAATTCTACTTGTGAAAATCTATGGAAAAATCAGGGGAGAGGGAATTCAGAGTTAAGGAAAGATCTCCACGGGGCCACCCCTTCAGAGGAGGATTTACAGGGAGATCAGACTACAGTTAGGCCTAGGGTTCTAATTTTTTTTAATGCCCCCAGCACCTTGTCTTCCTAGGTGGTCTCCCATCCAAGTACTAACCAGGCCCGACCCTGCTTAGCTTCCAAGGTCACATGGGATTGGGCTTGTTCAGGGTGGCATGGCTGTAGACTGGGCCTAGGGTTCTAGTTGGCAGCCATGGATAGAACATGACTGAGGTACAAAGGCAGAGTTGAAAACATCCCAAGAAATCAGTTGGTCTCAATGGAGAGAATGATTCAGACATGGGTCCCCTCTCTCTCCTTTGTCTTGTGATCAACCAAGCTCTTTCCAGGTCCCATAAAGCTTCCAGAACACCTTCCTAGGCTTCCACCCACACACCCCTTCTTAAATGGAGAACTATGATCTGTCCTTCACCTCTGACAAAAGAAGAAAGTGGAAAAAGAAAGAGTGGGTGCAGCTTGAAGGAACCATCATGAATTTTGAAGAAGGAGGGGGACTACCACTTCAGTCTCATCCAAATTACCCTCCTTCCTTTTCCAACCAAGGAACCTACCTCCACTCCAGCTGCAGCCAGCAGCCAGCGGATTGACTCCATCCTGCCCCTGCCACGAAAGTAGCAAAGCTTGGGTTTGGCTGCCATGACTTCTGGCTCAGGGTTTTCTGAAGAGCAAAATTTAAAAAATACGTTTAAAGAACAAACTAACACACACTATATAGTATGTCTCTGTTTGTAACAATTCCAAAACAGACAAAACAAAACTATTTTTTAGGGATGCATACACAGGAGGTAAAACTATGAAGAAAAGCAAGGAAATAATTATCACAGGAGCAAGATGATCATTACCTCTAGTGAGGAGAATGGAGATTGTGTTTGGGGGGTGAGTGGGGGATTCTGGGGTGCTAATAATGTTCTATTTCTTAAACAAAATCAGTAATTAACCTCTACAATTAATCTTTAAACTGCAAATGTTTTTGCACTCTCATATGTATGCTCTATCTCACAATTTAAGAAAAAGGGAAGAAGAAATGATACATATCAAGGTATCAAGGTATTCTGTAGATTTGAGAGCCTGATTCTGGTATTTTGAGAAAGGAACCAGGAGTTAATATAATAGCTTCATGAATGATCTTTGCAAAAGAAAATCTTTTCTAACAGCGGTAAGGAGCTGGGCCTCTTTGGACTGAAATGTTCAGTAGTAACTGGGGACTCTTTCATTTCTGTCACAGGACTTTCCTGAGTGCTCAGACAAGCTCAGATGAAGACATAGACAAGATCAGGATTCTGGTCCTACCTGGCTACCAAGGAGCTGGGTAAGCTTAGGCCTAATACACTAAACCTATCTGCCGTCATGTACTTATCTACAATTGGGAAGAATTACACTAGGTGACCTGCCTCCTTTTAAAGGAGAATATCGTGATAATGCAAGTGTACCTGATGGCACTTTCTACCTCATTGTTGTAAGAGCCACAGTGACTATTATGTTAGTGACCCTGCTGGCACATCAGGAAGCATCAGGGCGAACAACGGGATGGGGAAGCTGACCCCAGCTTCTAAAGGTAGCACTTACAGTCATCGTCACTATTGTATGTTATTCCCTTTCTCTCAGCCTCATCCTGGCGGGTGGTGGTTGTATTACCCAATTCAGAGGGTCATATGAAGACTGAGGATTGAATAAATTAATTGGTAAAATGCACACCACAATCTCTCAGCCATATCAAGTAGAGTCCTCCACACTTCTTTAAATAAATTACAAGTGGATTTTGTGTTTCTTAGAGTTTCTGAAGCTACGATGGGCTTGTCTAATAGCTTTATACGCGATTTATAAGTGTTTGCTGCAAATGCAATTGATATTGTAAAAGAAAGCTAAAATATTGGTCATTTTGACTCCATGTTGCAATCCAAGATATTGAAAAAGTAAAATCTGGCATGGCTTTTGCCTTCACTTTGTGCTTATGAGCACAACGAGCATTTTTGTGGTTCATGGCTGTATGGAAGTGTATTTGAGAATCTTATGTAATGGCTTTGTGCCCACTGTTTTCCCCACCTCACTTTGGCCTGCCTCTTGACCATTCTCAAGGCATGTGGGAGACTGAAGAATGAAACTTTGGAATCTAGAGCTGGATTATAAGGGATAAGATCACTCCTCTCCCCGCCATCACTGCCAAGCCTTCCCTGGAGCAGGCGGGAGCCCTAAAAGCCAAATATTTGAACAAAGGAGACTCCACCTCAGATAAATAGGCTTGTGTCTGCCAACCCTCCCTTTCTAGATCAAGAGAAGGAAACTTTTCCCTCTGGTTGTTAATAACCAGCGACCACTTGGAAAAATCCCAACAAATGTTTGTGTGCACCATAAATAGCTGGCTCCGTCCAACCAGACATTCCTCATCTCTCAGCCTCAGCTGGCTCTTAGCTTTTAAATTAGGTTCTCAGATGGATGATAGAGAACTGAACTGGAGGTTGTTAAACAAGGCTCAGCAGTCCCCACCTCAACCCCTTCTGGAAGAACTGAGCACAGAGAAGGGGCCCAATACCTCTTACAAGCTGACAGCCCAAGAACCAGCTGCTCCCCCTTGGTTCTTCACTGCAAAACACTAACAAAGAGGGAAGCTTCTGGAAGGCAGGGATCGTGGCATAGTTCTTCCATCTCCTATAGAATTGACCTGATGTTATCTCAGACATGTGGCAGCTATTACCTCAGTGTGCAACTTTGAGATATGTACCAGTTTCTTAACTTATTAAATTTGTGTTTGATCTTTCATTTTTTCTTTCAATATCAAACATGTATTGAGCTCCTACTATGGATATAGTATTAGATTAGGCATTCCAGGCATACAAAGAAAACTAAGATGTGGTTCCTGCCATCCAAAACCTCACAAACTTTGTATCTAGTGATGGAAACATCCAGACTACCAAGAGGTGAGTCAGAATAAAATAAGTGTTTAATGAAAGTACAATATGTTCTTACAGAAATTGAACAGAATCTTACAGATGGGTACATATAAATATGTTTGTTTTTCCGAGCCCCACTTCTCCATGCTCTATGGAATTATAGGTTAAGGACATAAACTAAGTCCTTTTGTTCTTTTTCCTTGACTTCTAATAAATTTCCACAAAGATTAGGATAAACTTCTGCTTGGTAATACAGAAGACCAAGTTTATTTATGCTTCAGATGGTAAATTCAATTATTCTCTCTCTCTTTTTTTTTTTTTAAGTTCATTGTCAAAGCCTCAGAGCACAGGTGCGATGGAAATATTCATTCCGTCCCTGGGAAATGAAGAAGCAGGAAACAAAGGAGAAGTGTATTCTGGATTTCACCCACAATGCAAACACTCAAGAGAAAGAGCTGCTGAAAGACCTGGAACTGCCCTTGAGCTGAGTATAAATGCATGACCCTCTTCAACTCTGCTTCTTGTGCTGCTGACGTTGACCAACAGGTGTGTCCCAAATTCAGTAAACGTGGTGCACCAAGAAGGCTCCTGCAGGGTTCTTACGACACTGAGAGTTGAGACTCACCTCCAAAGGCTCACAAACTTCACCTCTGCACAGCTTCACCTGAGATGAGCAGTGGGGTACACTCCCCCACTGAGAGCCCCAGGTGCCCATGCCTGAGGTGGAGTAAGAGAAAGCAGCGACGATGGCATGACAGACGATCTTTGGATAGTTGGAGTGTGGTCCTTGGGTAACAAATATGTCCCAAATGTTTTAGAAAATGTATCTGAGTTAGTCCCTGGGTACTAGTATAAGCAAAGACCTAGGTTCAAATCTCAGCTCTACTTCTCTGTGCCTCAGTTTCCTCATTTGTACAAGGCTAATAATTCCTAATTCATTTAGTTAGTTATGAGGTGGAAGTAAGAGAGTTTATGTGAATTGCTGAATATAGTAAGGACTCAAAAAATGCCACATACAGACACACACATGCATCTATATCTCTAGATTGCACTGACATTCACATATGCTTCCGAAAGCAATGGAAGGCATTTTCTAGAAGTGCAGTTTTGGACCAGCAGCATCAGTTTCACCCAGGAGAGTGCCAGAAATGCAGAATCTCAGTCCCTGGGCCAGATCTGCTGACTCATCCTCTGCATTCTTCACAAGATACCCAGATGATTCACTTGGATATTAAAGTTTGAGAAGCTGAATCTAGAGTTAAAACCCAACTAAGCTGCACCTGGGGCTCAGTGTGCAGCCCTAGGTTATCCTTCCCAGGGAGAGCTAGGAGGCATTAATTGCAGAACATGGTATCTAAAAAGTAGAATGAACAAATAGTGAAGTGCTGGAATTATGTGTGGCAAAAAACAGAGAAAGGGAAGGGCAGAGGGCATTTGGGAGAATCAGAAGTAAATTTCTCATGTTAGATCATTTTTACTGATCCCATTTTAAGAGAGGAATTCCTAGGATGTGAGGCCTTCAATTCTGAAGCTTAACAAAGTACCAGATGTGCAGGTTCCAGTCCTAGGGCAGTTCTGAAAGAAATGTCAGTTTCCTCAACTATAAAATGAGGAGTTGGTTCTAAAGTAAATATTCTCTTTAATTTTTTCCAGTTTTAGCAATCTTTCTGATCTTATTTCTCTTCTCTTGTCTTCGTTTTTTGCCCTACACTGTTATCTGCTGAACACATGTCTTAGGAAAGCAGCCAAGTTTGCAGGAGTGAAATTTTACTGACAAGTTAACAGTCATTCTGGATAATTTAGGCAAACGACAAACATTTTTCTCAATTATTTAAACAGGCAAAAAACAGGATTTTGGTGACTTTTCTGGATCATGAAAATTTTAAGGGGTTAATTTAAGAAATTGCCAGTTTTAGCAGATGTTTTGGGCCAGAATATAAGATGTTAATTCTATTATCAATAGAAAGAGCCTTAACTTTTACTTTGGCTTTTCCAGTGGCTCAGAATGGCCTATTTTTATTATAACCAGCAGATCAAAATTTGTCACTGAGATAAGAAACTCTCCCAGATAATCCTGTATTACCCACAGAACTTAAATTTTCTAGTTTGGAAGGATGTAGCACCATTTTAGCTGTAAGTATATGTTTCAGAGCACACCAAGACTTTCGGTATAGCTTTAAAGTTACAGTACATTTTAAAAGTATTACGAAGTATTTCTCTTCTATTTTTGTAATATATGACACAATAACAAAACATTTAATGAGTTAGATTTGACATATTATTTTGATTTGACACGTTATCAAAGGGAATGTCCCCTACATGTAACTAGCCCCTCATAAAAGTGCTCAAGTATTTCTATGGAATTTTAAAATAACAAACAGCTTAATGATATTCTTGGGTAGGGAGAAGGCGGGTTATTGATGGAGAGGATGATCAGGAAGGGAGCTCTATTCCAAGCTCACATGCTAAGCATCTTCTCTGGAGAGCTCTATATTTCAGTTTCAGAACCTAATTTTCTTTCCAGAAAATTAGTCTAATAAATTGATTCATGTTTCCCAAACTCACAAGAGGTTGAGTTATGTCCCCAAGGCTTATAAACTTATTTAAGTGAAAAATATAGCCAAGAAAGAGGCTTTCATCTATCCAAGTCATCGAGAATGCTTAGAGAATGAGCAGAGAGCTACCACATAACCTGTTGCTATTTAAAGATAGGAACAAGTCCTAGAAAAAATCGTGTCAGGGCTTGCCGTAGAGACTTCTGCTTTTCAACTGGGTACATTTCCTTGGGAACGCAGGACCCCTGAGGAAGACCCTAGTGTCAGACCACCTGGATTAAATCTTCCAAGCACAGTGGAGTAGAAATACAGAAGCAGGAGACTTAATTTACCCGTTAGCACCATGACACAGAGTGGGTGGTGCCACGTTCTTATCAATCATGCACAAAAGTATGAGATTTGCAAAAAAAAAAGTAGTAATGGCTCAAAAATTCATAAAAAATTAAATTCCATTAAGCATGTTATATCCTCCCATCAACCGAAACTCACTCAACTCTCACATACTTATTTTTGAAATTACATTTAATGTATGATATGTGTGGGAGATATCAACATCTGATATTATGTATATCATGCATATGTAGTGAAAGTCTTCAAAAGGCCTTGTCTACATGTACATTTGCTATCTTGTTTTCATTTACATACCTACTCTGCAGAAACAAATATCTGCTCCCTTTTTTTGACATGGGCAAGTCTAGACATATAGGCATTAAACTAACCACAAAGTTAAAACAATTACTGACTACAAATTGCACATTTGGTCACAAAATATAACTACCCAGCCAAACCCAAAAAGAGCATATAAGAACTCCACCACTCACCTTATCTCTTTGTGGCTCTTGTCTCTAGCACTCTGGGGGGGATGAAATGAGGGTTTATAACCTTCTTCTTTCCTACTGAAGCTCCGCCCACTCAAGGGATTAGCCAACGAATAGTCAAGTTTATACAAGTTTAATATCACCTCAGGTTTCCCACGGAAGAAGAAAGTAAGATTCCACTGGGTCAGTTAACAAACATTTACTGAGTATCACTCCATGCCAAGTACTGCTTTAGCCCCTGGCTCTACAATGGTGGGCATGACAGACCCAATTCCTGCACCTGTGGTGCTTGCATTCTACTTGGGGAAGACCAGCAATATAAACATATAAACAAATAAATGCAGTGTGTTCAAAATAGTAATAGCAACAATATATCAGATGATTATATCTTATGGATAAATGAAATCTATGTTAGCAATGTTATAAGGATAGGAGGGAGGAACTGGGAATTTTCCGTTATAAGTGGTATAGTGTTATTTAAAAGTGGCTTAGTGTTATTTAAAGTGGTCTTAGAGTAGTTGTAAATATATGTTGCTAACTCTAGGGCAACAACAAAAACTTTTTTTTAAAAGATCTATAATTGACATGCTAAGAGAGAAGAGAAAATAGAATCATACGAAGTGCTCAATTAAAAACAGAGAAAGCAGAAAAAGAGACAAAAGAAAAGAAACAAAGAATGGGAAACAAATAGAAGAAAACAGTTACAAACATGGTAGATATTAATCCAGCTACACCGATAATGATTTTAAATGTGAATGGTCTTAAATACACACCAATTAAAGGACAGATAAGTGGATTAATACAAATAAGAGACAGTTATGTTTTCTATAAGAAACCCACTTTACATATAAAGACATATTGATTAAACAAAATTGCCAGAGGGTGTTAAGTGCTCTGAAGAAAATAAATAGGATAATGAGAAAAAGGTATGAGAGTGTGTGGGGAGTGCTATAGATCTCATGGTCAGAAAAGCACTCTTTTAGGTGGAGATGTTTGTGCTGACAGAACAAGAAAGAACCTATTATGCAATCTTCTGGGCAGGCAATTTGGTTAAAGGAATAAAAAGCATATTCAGTGAAGAGGAAATACCAGTGAAAACCAGCATGCACACCGGTCCCTGGAAGTCATTTTTCTGCTGTTTGATTTTCCAGGAGACTGCCCCCTACAGACCACCCCAGCCGGGCAGTGGGCAGGAGGAGTCAGGTTTTCCCTCTGGCACCCACTCTGTCACAGCCTGAGCAGCTTTAATGCTGGGTCCCGGCTCATTAAGTGCTGTTACCTCCTCCTCTGTCGCAGACACCAGAGCCCCACACTGTCCAGTTTCCAGAGCCTCTGTGACTACCCCATTTGTAGGTGGCTACACACTTTGAGCCTGTTGGTTCGCCTGCCGTGGATTCTAGTCCGTGAGCCTCCGACACTCCTCTGCTGGAGCTCCCTGACTCATGTGTTTACACGGGTTCAGCCCTGAACACTAGAGCACACTAATGTTTTTGAGAATAAATGATCCAGTGCATGACCTCTCACTCTATTACCAGAGTCTGGTGGCTCTTGAAAATGGGGGTAAGTGAGATTAAAGTGTAGGCACCTGGACCAAAAGGAGATTGTGACAAACTGGGGTAATGTCAGTTTGGCAGGATGAGGGAATTGTACCACTAAGGGTCATGGAAACATGTTTTCACTGGAGACAGCTTGGTCTCTTGTATTTTATTTTCTTAATTCTTTAATTCAGTGCAGAAGCCAACTTTCCTCCTGGGTTGTTTCTTCCAACAGCCAGCTTTGAGGGCCCCCTAGTGTCACAGAGAATTAAAATCCAAAGAGCAATGTTTGCAAAATGGCTTAAGGTCTACAGTATAGCAGGCCCTCAATTAATATTATCAGGCAATGGCGTTGGATAGTAAAAGCAAATCAAAGTGGTAGTATAAAATAGCCCAAATTTGCTGCCATCCTACAAAACTCAATAATACAGGATTTGGGTGTTATCAAGTCCATGTCTAGTTTCCATGTATAAATTAAATTTCAAATGAGTATACGTGTTTCTCCTCCCTGAAGAGTTTAGAAGGAGCAGGCCAAAAGACCACCTTCACTCTGACACCAAATTCAAGGGGGTGCCCAAAAAACACTCTCAGTCTCAATAATCCGCTAGAAGTACTTACAAAACTCACTGAAAGCTGTTATACTCACAACTATGGTTTATTACAAGGAGAGGATACAGATGAAAATCAACCAAGTAAAGAGATGCACAGGGCAGAGTCCGGGAGTGTTCCAAACACAGATCTTCCAGATGTCTGCTTTCTGTGGATTCATGGACAGCATTAACTCCACCTGGCAACCATGTGTGACAATGGAGTACTGTCAACCGGAAGCCTTGAAATCAGAGTTTTTACTGGGGCTGTATCACATGGGCATGATTAACTGTCCATGTGACTGATCCAACTCCAGCTCCTTCAGAGTTGAGCTGACACCAAATGACCCAAATGTCTCCAAGCTCCCACCCTACATTGCATTTGTTGGTGTGGCTCAAAGCTCTCATTCTAAATCACACTGTTACTATCTAGGAGGCTCAAGGCCTCCAGGCAAACAAAGACATTCCTATCAGGCATGACATTCCAAGGGCTTAGAATCCCCTTCTATAGAAACAAAGTCCAGACCTGTTTTTGGTCTGGACTTTAGGAAGTGTTAGTCTTTTTATTACACACTCTCTCATTTTCTTCTTTTTGTTGACTCTTGCTCCCAGGATCCTGGCTGGAGCCTCTCCTTTAGAAGCAGCAGCTTGGGCCATCATTGTTCCTCAGCCTGTCACCAAGCTCTTGCTTTTCCAGCAATTCTAAATGTTAGTTAGAGTGATGACATAGTACTCACATTGTGAAAGCGTGAAGACAAATAACTACCAGCATGTCTGTACTTATTTTTCCTCTAATGAAACACTGAGACACTTGCAATGATTGTGAAAGTCATTAATGATCACCTCCTGTTTATTTTTTGCAAACAAACAAACAAACAAAAACCCCTGCGATAAGGGATGTGTTCTCACTATGAGACTCTCATCAAAAACTTACCTTTCCTCAGTTTTTAAATTTCTAACTATAAGATACTTCAAAAGTAGCAATTCTTCCTTTTCCACAATTACTTCTGTTGTTTACACATCTATTTCCCTTACTGTATGGTCAATTTTTCTAGAGCTGGGGCTCTGTACTAAGTTTCTACCTCCTGGCACCTACCTGGCACATATATAATAGGTGCTCATGTGCTGGCTGGAAAATTACTGCTTGGCTATGTGACAGCCTGCTGAAATGTGATAAGAAAAAGGTTAATTTAAAAAAGCCCTGAAAACTAGACAAAGGAAGTCTATATCTTAGTAATGTTTAACTAAAGCAAAAAGGTCTAGTTCCCAGAACTCTTAACCGCCTCTCATTAATCATGAAATTTGTGACAATGTAACAATGAGCTTGTATGCTAACTGCCAATTTTAGCACCCTGCTTGCTTGCCTGGCATGAGAAACAATCAATTGAATATAAGCCGGACATGATTTTTGTTCGGGGCTGCTCCTAGCAAGGACAGCCACCGGCTATTAACCAGTCTTTGGGATCAAATTTGGTTTGGTCTATTCAATATTGCCACATTTGGAGGCCCCAGCGAGATTCTTCTGCACCTTCGGGTAAGGAGATATGTTGGTTGTGAGGGTGGTTCAGTTGCCGCGGCTGTGACACAGGAAACTCACTTGTGTACTGGAGGAGGCCTCTGGGGATTTTATCCAGCCTGGGCCGGGATCCTCCCTCCTCTCAGCAGCGGCAAAGGGATAACCACCTGTATGCTCTCGGACTGTATAGACAGGAGGCCCAGGGGACCTAGTGAGTCGGACGCGACACAGGATCACTGGTCCAGTGGGGGTTGTGATGACAGACACTCACCTAGGTTTGGTGCTGAGTGCGCTTATTTGCTTGTCTGTCTGGTTGGTTGTCTGTGTTCACTTTTGCTGTTTGGTGTTTTATGTAATAATGGGCCAAACATCTGGGAAACCGACACCGCTTCAGTGTTTACTGAAGCATTTCAAGGATTTTAGAAGGTGAACAAAAGGATATGAGGCTTCGGTAACATCCTTTGACTTACAGCGATTTTGCCAATCAGATTGGCCCACTTTTAGAGTCGGATAGCTGAGTGAGGGTTCATTTGATTTGCAAACGGCCTTCTGGGTAAGAAGCATAATAAATGGGAATCCAGGCCACCCAGACCAAGCCCCTTATATTGATGTATGGATAGACATCGTGTCAGATTCCCCTAAATATCTGAAAATGTGCCAAAGCTCTATGTCATCAGTAATGGCGGTGGTTCCAACCAGCCCAATGCAAAAGCCGCCAGTATTACAAGCCCCGCCAGAGGATCTGCTTGAACTGGCCATTCTCCCTCCGTATCTGCGCCCGAATGTCTCAGGAATCGAGGCACATGGAGGGTTAAGTAGTTCCCCGCATACCCGTACCTGGTTGCAATACCAGCCTCCTCCTGATTCCACTACATCACCGGTGCCTGTGTTGGTGTCCTTGAGAGGGGTTATGCCACCTGGAGAACCAACCCCATGATGTTATATGTTCCTTTTACTACTAGTGATTTGTATAATTGAAAAATGGAGACCCCTCCATTTTCTGAAAAACAACAAGGTTTTATTTCTCTACTTGAGACCATTTTCTTTACTCATCAGCTCACCTGGGATGATTGCCAACAGTTGTTATAGGTTTTGTCACTACAGAGGAGAAAGGTAAAATTTTAGAAGAAAGAAGAAAGTATGTATTAGAACCAACTGGGCAGTCCACTGCGGATCCTGGTCGGATGCAACATGCGTTCCCCAGTACTCGTCCCGACTGGGACCCCAACACCACTCAAGGTAAGGAGGCTCTCCAACAGCATCGCCAGTTGCTGTTGCAGGGCTTGAGAGCAGCTGCCCATCACCCAATTAATTTGTCTAATGTAAGTGAGGTGGTACAGGGAAAGAATGAATTGCCGTCTGCCTTTTTAGAAAGATTATTGGAATCCTATCACTTATATACCCCTATAGACCCAGAAGACCCTATCAATAGAAGGGCAATTAATTTGGCTTTTGTTAGTCAGTCGGCCCCAGATATTAGGAAGAAACTACAGAAATTAGAAGGATTTGAGGGTGAGAATTTATCTCAGCTAATAGAGATAGCACAGAAGGTATTTAATAATAGGGATGATGTGCAGAAGGTCATGTTTGTAGAACAACAAGAAAACCGACCCCCTTGGAGGAAACCTCCTAACAATAGAAGGAAACCTAATGATAAGGAGGGATAAAGCAGAAGACCCAGGTTAGGAAGAGACCAGTGTGCCATTTGGAAGAAGAAAGGCCATTGGAAAATTGAGTGCCCTGAAAAAGGAAAGAATCATGAGAGGAAGGAAGAAAAGAAATCCCTCATCCTTTTGGAGGATGAATAGGGGTGTCAGGGCTCTTATCTAATGAGACCCCAGGAGCCCAAGGTAACTCTACAAGTTGGGGGCAAACCTGTGAACTTTTTGGTTGACACTGGGGCAACATACTCAGTGCTGACAGAAACTATTGGCCTACTGTCCAAAGAAACTACTGTAATCAAAGGGGCTACAGGGAAAGAGAAGGCATGCCCATGTACACAAGCAAGAATTACTGATTTGGGAAAAGGAACTATCACACACTCATTTTTGGTTATGCCTGAATGCCCTTTTCCATTGTTGGGAAGAGATTTGCTCCAAAAATTAGGAGCTACAATCTCATTCAAAAGAGAATACTAAATTAACTCTTGGAGAAACCCAGCCTAATTGTATAATGGTAACCTGCCCCCTCTCTGAGGAGTATTTATTATTAAAAGAGGAAAAACCTGAGACAGCTTCTACCTTTTTGACTGAATTGCAGGACGAAACCCATCAGGTATGGGCTGAAACCAACACGCCCGGATTAGCACTCCACCAACCTCCCATTATTGTTACTCGGCTAAGCACAGCTGAACCTATAAGGGTGCGTCAGTACCCTATTAGTCAAAAAGCTAGAACAGGGATTGCGGTACACATCAGGAGGCTATTGAAAGAAGGAATTCTAGTGCCATGTCACTCCCCATGGAATACCCCTTTGTTGCCTGTGCAGAAACCAGGAACAAATGACTACAGACTGGTGCAAGACTCGAGAGAAGTAAACAAGAGGGTAGAAACAATCCACCCTACAGTGCCAGACCCTTATACCTAAGTCGTTGACACCTATGCAGCAAGTGTATACTGTATTGGACTTGAAAGATGTCTTTTTCACCTTGCCTTTGGCCAAGATGAGTCAACCTATTTTTGCCTTTGAGTGGGAAGACCCTGATGGGCTGTTTTCAGGACAATTAACATAGACTAGATTGCCACAGGAGTTTAAGAACTCCCCTACATAATTTGATAAAGCCTTGGGAAGAGATTTAGTTGAATATAAGCAGCAGCATCCGACTGTTATACACTTGCTGTACATAGACGATTTATTACTAGCTACTGAAACTGAGGAATTGTGTTGCCAGGCAACTAAGGACTTACAAAAAGAATTACAAGAAAAAGAGTATAGAGTATCTGCTAAAAAGGCCCAGCTTTGCACTTCCCAGGCTATGTACTTAGGATATAATTTGGAGGGAGGAACACGAAAACTTTCACCCGGTAGAATTCAGGCAATACTTGGCATTCCTACCCCTCAGTCCAAAAGACAAGTACGAGAATTTCTAGGGGCAGTGGGTTATTGCTGCCTCTGGATCCCTGGATTTGTGGACTTGGCCAAACCCCTATACACTAGCACAGGGAGAAGGGAAGAAAAACTAACCTAGGAAGCTGAACAACAACAGGCCTTTGAGACTCTGAAGAAGGCCTTGATTTCAGCCCCAGCCCTGGCCTTGCCAGACTTGGAAAAACCATTCCAGCTATTTGTGACTGAGGTAAGAGAGATTGCCAAAGGGGTCCGTACACAAACTTTGGGACCCTGGAAGTGACCAGTGGCGTATCTCTCAAAGACACCGGATCCTGTGGCTGGAGGATGGCCTAACTGCCTGAGAGCACTAGCCGCTATTGCCATATTGACCAGAGAAACCTTGAAATTGACGTTGGGCCAAAATATCCAGATCGTGGCCCCACATGCAGTTGAAGCCATGCTGCGCAGCCCTCCTGAGAGATGGATTTCCAACGCCCAGATTACTTAGTACCAGGTACTGTTGCTTACCCCGCCACAGATCCAGTTTTTGAAAACTGCAGCCCTGAATCCTGCCATGCTGCTCCCAGATGATGACCCGCAGGCTCCATTATATGACTGTGTTCATTATCTTGAGCAGGTAACTGGACTATGGCTGGACTTGAAGGATGAGCCATGGCCTAATCCAGATGCGGTATTATTTACTGATGGAAGCAGTTTTGTATCCGAAGGTGTAAGGTATGCCGGGGCAGCTGTAGTAATGGTCGGGGATGTAATATGGGCACAGGCTCTAAGCCATGACACATCGGCACAAAGGGCTGAATTTATAGCCTTAACTTAAGCTTTATGATGGGAAAAAAACAAGACTGTAAACATCTATACAGACAATAGATATGCTTTTGCTACTGCCCACATACATGGAGCCTCATATAAGGAAAGGGACTTTTAATATCGGGAGGCAAAGAAATTAAAAACAGGGAAGAGATTTGAGCCCTGTTAGAAGCTATTTTGCTACCAAAAAGGGTAGCCATGATTCATTGTCCTGGGCACCAAAATGCAGAGACTGAGGTGGCACAAGGGAATTTCTTTGCAGATGAGATAGCAAAGGATGCTGCCGGAAAACCAGTGGGGCTTGTAGACATTTTGCTTCTGAAGCTCCCCCTGACCTTTGAAGAAAGGCCTGAGAATGCCCCCATTTGACTTAGAACTAAGTGAAAAACTGGGAGAAAAAGAAGGGAGAGCAAGGATGGAAAATGCTCCCTGATGGAAGACTGCTCCTTCCTCAAGCTTTGGGAAAGGCCTTAGTGGACTTAACACATCAGTCCACCCATCTGGGAGGAACTAAATTGACTGAACTACTGAAAAGGGATTATTATGTCCCAGGACTAAAAATCTGAGCCAAGGACGTGGCTAATAGGTGTGCAGTATGATGTGCACAAGTAAACCAAGGAAGGACCTCCACAGAACAAGGAGTGAAACTCAGGGGAAAGAGACCTGGGGAACACTGGGAGCTTGATTTTACAGAAGTTACATCTGGAACTTTTGGATTTAAGTATCTGTTAGTTTTTATTGACACATACTCTGGATGGACTGAGGCTTATCCGACTAAGCATGAAACTGCACAAGTAGTAGCTAAGAAATTAGTGTCAGGGATAGTTCCAAGATTTGGCCTGCTTGTAATATTGGGGTCCAACAATAGCCCAGCGTTCATCGCTGTAACTAGTCAAATTATGGCAAAATTACTAGGAATAAAATGAAAATTGCACTGTGCTTATATACCTCAAAGTTCAGGCCAGGTAAAGAGGATGAATAAGACTTTAAAAGAAACATTGACTAAGTATAAATTAGAAACTGATGAAAACTGAGGAAGCCTCCTTCCCTTTGCACTTCTCTGTGCTAGATGTACCTGCTATGTAAAAGGAATAACACCTTACAAAATAATGTTTGGGCATCCACTCCCTTTACTGCCCAAACTAGGAAGTAGAAAGGAAATAGAAGTATATAATTTGTCCTTGCTTAAGTTTTTGAAGGCTTTACAGTTAGCCCGTAGGGATGTGAATCATCTGGTGTCGGCCACCAGAGAAGACAAGCACTTCTCTCTCCAGCCCTACTCTCATTAAACAGGTGACTGGGTCTGGATAAAAAAGTACAACCGGCTACCCATGAGCCTCGGTGGGAAGGCCTGGTTCCTGTCATCTTAACAACGGCAACATTGGTTAAGGTTGCTGGACAATGCCATTAGATCCACCATGCCTGACTCAAAGCGGCCCAGCCTCTGGATTCTGACCAGAGATAGAAGGCAACGCCTACCGGAGATCCCCTCAAGTTAAGACTTTCACGTGTTTAATATTTGTACTTGCAGTTTGTGACGCTGCTAATCCTCACCAACCCTTTTTGGTTAGATGGGACTTAACCTGTTTTGACACTGGGACTAACATCGCTAGTAACTCTACCCTGTATCAGCCCTCTTTTCAGGTAGATTTATGTGATACTGGGAAAAACTTTTAACACTCTTCCGTCATCAGGATTTGGGGCCAGTTTTTTAAAGGGCCCCTGGTATGGGTGCGAACTAAACTGAAAAGAAAAGGGTTTGCAGCAGGTGCAACTATACATGTGCCCTCAGATGGCTAATTCCTACTGCACTGGGACAAACCAGTACTACCGTGCCAGTTAGGGCTGTGAAACTGTTGCACCTTTCTTTACTGTTAACTGCCCAACACAGACTGAATGCCAAACACTAGGAAATTGTAACCCAATATCATACTGTAAAACAATGGACTGATCCTGTCTGGCTAACAGGGAAAACATGAGGCCTTAGACTATCTGTCTTGGGTACAGACCCAGGATTTTTAATAACTATATAAAAGAAACCAGTGAAGACTTTACTCCAACCTATTGGGCCTAATCCTGTACTGAATCCCAGCCCAGCTACACCCAAGGGGCCAGTAACTACAACCAGAGCCCTTCAGAGTGTGTCTGTCCACACACCAATCCAGAAACTAGGACAAAGTTTTTCAACCTCACAGGCCTCTCTTTTAAATATATTAAATGTGGTCTATTCTTTTGCTAATTCTAGTAACCCTAATGTAACAGGTGATTGTTGGCTTTGTCTTAACCCAGCCCCCCCTTATTACGTAGGACTTGGCACTGTAGCCGTTTTAGGAAATAAAGTAATAATGTTCAGAATGCCACTAGCCCCAATGCTACTGTTTGCCCATGGGAAATTTCCCCAGTCAACCCTTGGTGATTTACAGGGTCAGGGTACTTGATTGCAGACCCCTAGCTATACTATAACTTACAATATTATAGAAATTGTAATAATACTGTTAAGGTTGAGGGGCACTCCAGCAATTATCTTGAAGCTCCAAATGGGACTTGGTTTGCCTGCAATACCGGGTTAAGTCTACACTTATTAGAATAATAGAACGGGGTTTTGTGTGTTGGTACATGTGATCCCACAAATATATTTCTATTCTGGAGAAGGGGGACAGGAACATTTACAAGTAATATGAGAAAGGACAAGAAGAAAGAGAGCCCCCATCCTAGTGCCACACCTAGTGGGGCTCGGAATTGCAGGGTCAGCAGCAGTAGGAACAGCCGCCCTAGTAACTGAAAACTCCAACTTTAAGGCCTTAAGCCATCAGGTAAATAAAGATCTGCTTACTCTAGAAAAGTCTATTAATCACTTAGAGAAGTCCCTAGACGCATTGGCTGAAGTTGTACTACAGAATAGAAGGGGCTTAGACTTGTTATTTCTAACTTGCTGTTTTTATGCCAACCACTCTGGCATAATTAGAGATAGTCTAGCCTTAGCAAGACAAAGAGTTATGCAGAGAGTCCAGGCTGTTAAATTGATGGTATTATCTACTCAAGTAATAGGAATACCTCAGTTACCCCCAGTTTATGGGGAATCAAAGATTTGGTATGTGCCTGAAAACCACTGGGGAATGTGACAGCCTGCTGAAATGTGATAAGGAAAGAGTTAATTAAAAAAAACCTGAAAACTAGATAAAGGAAATCTATTCCTTAGTAATGTTTAACTAAAGCAAAAAGGCCTAGTTCCAGAAACCCTTAACCACCTCCCGTAAATCATGAAATTTGTAACAATGTAACAATGATCTTATATGCTAACCGCCAATTTTAGCTTGTGTCACCCTGCTTGCTTGCCTGGCATGAGAAACAATCAACTGTATATAAGCTGGACATGATTCTTGTTCGGGGCTGCTCCTAGCAAGGACAGCCGCCAGCTATTAAATAGTCTTTGAGAGCATATTTGGTTTGGTCTATTCAACATTGGCCACAAAAGCTATCGCCCATGGGAACATAACATTCTAACAATAAGCTTTCTGCTTCTGTACCCCAGCTTGCACAACCAACCTGTAGGCTGACAGTTAGTAAATAGAAGAAAAATAGACTTTTGTGTTCAGACAGAATGAAGAATGGGGTTTAGGGCTTAAAAACCCTGTACCTCTACATTTCAGGGCTGCTTAATTTGGGGTCTGCGTACCCCTGGCTGACCCAGCTGGCTGAATAAAGAGTGTGTTTCCTATAACCCACTGATTTCTGGTGGTCCGTGTGCTATTGGGGGCTGGCGGCTACAATTAATAATAGAGATGTAAATCAACACGTGTTTAAAAACAGCAGGAATAAACCATACTTTTAGTTCTGAAATGCAAAAACTTAGCAACCAATAACCATTTGGGTACTAAGAGGATACAAGTAATATATATTTATAATTTCTCATAGGTGTGTCAAATATAGCTGAAAGGATATACAAATGATAACTATGTTTGTCTGTGGGGAGCAGAACTGGGTATGGGGTGGGGTGGGGCAGGGCTAAAAAAAACACCTCCAACTGTATATCCTTTACACTTTTTTGAACCATGTGACTGTATTATATATTCCAAACCATTTAATTAAAAAATTCTAGCAACAGGGCAATGATTTTTAAATTCTTTATTTTGGTTAATATTGACTGCAATCACTTCTACCATAGATTTATAATAGCTCAGAGGAGAGTTATTCACTACATATTATGTTGTTATTAGACACTAAAGAGACCAGAGGGGGTTTAGAATGGGATAAGGAGGGGAAATAAGCAGCTCAGAGGAGAACATGAAGCCCTGCCCATCCCTGTTATAAGAAAATGAGTTCAGATCAGATCTAACATCAATGCCAGGCTTTTCAAAAAGGTTTTCAGAAAAAAGTCACATAACAATTGTTTGCTGGACAAAAAAATGTCAATGTTTCTAGACAAGATATCCATGATATGAAAGACCCAACTTAGGAACAACTATACATAGCACCATGACAGAGCTGGGATCACGGCAGCCTCGCATCAATTAAGATACCTAGTGTGGACTCAGCAATCTATAGGGGCGACATCTCACTCACAGATGTATGTGTTGCTTTACGGCATAAAGACATTGTAAACGGTTCTCACGTAGATTTCATCTGGAGGAGGCTTCTTCTTGCTGCCAGGTTCAAGGAATTTCTTAATTGTGGGAATATTACTCATTTTCACTGTGTACTCCTGAAAAAAGGTAAACATAAAAGGTATTAGTTACTATGAAAACATGGTTGTTCAAAATGGCCCATTGAAATCTGTTCAATGAATATTTGTCTGAAAGATCCAACCAGAACTGTAATTCAGCATCTATTTAAGGTCTGATCTCATGGTATGATTCTTTACTATCTCTGCCAACAATTACTGGAATCTAGACCAGGCTTTTTGAAATCTCTTGGTTCACACCAAGAAGTGAATTCTTTTCAGAGATAGCAAAATAAAAAAAGATGCTTAGAATAGGATTGATGCTTGCTTGAAGAGAACAAAGGAAGAAAAAAAAAGACATGCAAATACTTTAAATATATTGATCTGCTCAGAGAAAATGAATGAATCATTTAAATAAAAGTGCTTTAAAAGTCATCAGGTGGGACAATTTACATTTTAAGATTCAGCTTCCTTGGACTTTTATTTTACTTCTAGTAACAAATAAATCTTTTTTCTGGCTATGTGTGAGAGATGGCCAGTTGCATTTTTTTGTAGCTTAGGGCTCAGATACCATATATTTATGTAAACTGGAATGAAAAAAAAATCAAATTTTTTCGTTCACAGAATCAAATCTTACCAATTCTCAGTAACAGAAAAGTCTATTTGATCTAGTGAAAAATTTGAAGTATATGAAGAAGTATATTTTGAACTTATGAAGAAGTATATAGTCTAATAAAATCTTTCAAAATAAAGTCATTTATTTAAAAAGCTACTAAATAACTGTGTATTATATACAAAGCACGGCCTTAATTAACCATGTATATACATATAAACACTAATAACAAAATTCTAATAATCATGTCAATTAATATTATGTAAATATGACAATCTTCTCTTTGTAGTACTTACTTGAACTATTTATATTATCTTATTTTGAATATTATATCACTATTTAGAAGCTTATTCCATAGGATTTATCATTTGATATTTACCTGGGGTCCATACTTGTCATGTATAATGAATACTTTTGTGACTTGTGACATTTTTTTAACCCTTTAATGAATGCAGGAATGACCCTGTATTAATTCAACTCAGATCCGGTGTTACATTCTGAAGTCCTTTAATATTGATACTTGATCTGATCAGAGATTAAAACTGCATTTACATAGATGTGCCTGGGGTTTAAAAAAAAGTTGTTAGCATCACGGATGGAAAATACTAGTAGGTCTTTGGGCTATTTCAGAGATCCACTAGTATCAGAGTCAAATTAAACAACATTCATCTCTGTCTTCAAGAAGAAATTAATAGATAGCTGAACTATATATAATGGCTATGTGCTTTGCTGAAGATTCTTATCCTCATTTTCTGGACGTATGAATTTAACTGGTAGTTGTTGTCCTTATTAGTATATCAAAATGATGTTTACTAGACCTGGAAAATATATATATATATATATATATATATATATACACACACATATACATATACATGTATATATATATACATATATATGTATATGTATATATATATGTATATATATATATATGTATGTATTAAAAAGTATCTGTGTTAC
Organism: Macroglossus sobrinus; assembly: GCA_004027375.1. Taxonomy (NCBI): domain Eukaryota; kingdom Metazoa; phylum Chordata; class Mammalia; order Chiroptera; family Pteropodidae; genus Macroglossus; species Macroglossus sobrinus. Next base: position 118,962 of record PVKZ01002126.1, read on the forward strand.
TATTCGGAGATCACGTTTGTCTCTAATGGCTTTAAATAACTTGGTCAAGGATGTGTCAATGTGGTCTATATCAGAGACTGACAATCTCTTCCTATAAAAGGCCAGTTAGTAAATATTTTAGGCTTTGTAGGACATATGGTCTTTATCAGAACTACCCAACTCTGTCATGATCACACAGAAGCAGCCGTAGACAATGCATAAATAAATGGGCATGGCTTTGTGTCAATTAAACTTACCTATGGATATTGAAATTTGAACTTCATATAACTTCATGTGTCATGAAATATTATTGACATTTATTTCAACTAGTTAAAAATGTAAAAACCATTCTCAGCTCAAGAACTATACACAAACAGGTGGTAGTCTTGATTTGGCCTGGGGTGGGGTCATAGTCTGCCAACCCCAAGTACAGAGGAAAATCATTGGATTTGCAGATTCCAGGGTAAGTTTCTAGGCAAAACTCAGGGACCCACTAGGTGCGCCATCTCAGCTGTTGACTTCTTTACCCTGGGTCCCTATTTACTCATATGTATACTGAAGGCATTGGATGAGATTAGGTTTTCAACTCATTTCCCATTTAGAAATGCTCTTTGAGGCTGAAGCAATTCTGACTGGTTTTCAATGTGAAAATAAAATACAAAAACTGTTCCTGGAGTTATTTCTAAACAGAACTTGTCTCTAATCCTAATGTAATAGAAATGTATACATAAATCAGATTAATCAAATACATCCTTTGCTAATGACAGTTCAAAAACAATGTTAATTAACTTGGGTAAACGCTGTGGCTGCAAGCAACGTCAGTGAGTATTCTTGGGGCAAATGGGAAATGGGTTAAAGCCCTTTTCTGCTTCAAAATCTCTGATCAATCCTGCCAGAATAATAGTGAGAAATAAGCTCAACCACACACAAGTCCTTCCTTGGAATTTCTGGAAAGAAAAATTGTGCAAACTCGTGGGATGATGTATCGGGTGCCTTTTATTAGCTATCAGAACTCAAGCTTTGAGATTTCCAGTTTGAGACCACGTGATTTCTAAGAATGGGAGCCATGCCCTGATGATGAGACTGTTTTTGATGCATATGCTCAAGCCCTCCCGTCAGCATATTCAACAGGAACAGATGAGGGGTGGCCGTCCATGTGATTACCTTGATGGCAAGTCCCTACCAGCAAACTGTGTATGGAGTTTGTTATAAGAGTGTAGTTATGGAACAAAACTAAGCTAAAATTTCTTTCACATGTAAATGATCTTTCAGCTCTAATGACTTGGGAAGCAGAAAAACAATTTCAACTTTGTAACTTCATTTCATTTTACTAACTAGAATCTAAAAAAAGAATCACACATACACACAGGGCCAACCAATCAGCAGACATAGAAAGAAGGCCTAAAAGTTCTGTGCCATTCTTCTAATATGTAGTTTTATTTACCTGGAGGTGAGGAAATGATGACAGGATATTAGGAATTTTCTCCTCTAGAGCCAAAATGGTTTGGAGTAGAATTATATCTGCAAGGCTCAGCTGATTGCCAACGAGAAACCTTTGTCCATGTTCCCTTAGAACCTATAGGATATATGATTTGCATCAGTTATAATACTCTATGTAGAGAAACTGATGAAGCTACTGAATCAGTACAGTATTTGAGAAGGGGTGAAACTATGGCCTGACCCTTTCATCTTTTTATAAATAACAAGAGGAAACTAAGATAGATAGAGAAAGGAGACAAAATGTAAAACTGAAACCATCATTAAATATCTACTCTATATCAGAATGAAACAGTGAAAAGGGGAACACAATATTAATTCTAGATTTATCATCCAAGGTGTTAAAAGAATACCCTTATTCTATAAATACATCTACATGAGTGAATTAGCCCTGATGAATTCAGGAGGCTGGGCAGGAGGAAGTGATTTAAAAAGTAAGTGATAGATCTTTGCCAAGGAGTCCAGTCTCGTTTGCCAGTTCTGTGTCTGTGAACATCAGGACTCACTGTCATAAATTAGATGGCAAGCTTCCTTTCATATCTTCTAAAATAGAGAAAATTAAAGCATGAGAGTTCATCTTGACTCCCACTGTGAGAGTAACATACAGGTACAGAGAGACACAGGAATAGATGACCCCCTTTGCAGTGAACTCTTGGATGCCTACGAGTGTGAGGAAGTGTGCCTACATGTCCATGTGGTATGTATGTCTGACAGGGACTCTGCCTATGATTCCAAAACAAATAGAGCCACTGCAGCCAGAGTGGGAGAGTACAATGTATACAGAATCTGTAGTCAGAGGGACAATGTCCATTCCCAGCTCCCCAGCTTGGGCACATCACTCAATGTCTTTGTGATTCTGTTTCATTATGTACAAAAGAAGAGTAATAATTTTTAGCTCATCTATTAGGAGGAGTCCTGACATAGTCTTGGCCACAGGGACATGATAACCAGCAGTGACCTTTCACCAAGGCACCTATTCCTCCCTTGTCATACAACATTTCTGCGTTATATATTGCATTCACAAAGTGCCTTGTGAGCAGGAGACCATGGAACCAGGTGACAGAAAAACCCAGGAAATACCTCTTCTTAAATCTAATTCCATGAAGATGGCCAGAGGGAATTTGCCAAATTCCATATTTTTAGATTTTCTTGTTTTTCAATTAAAACATTTAAAACAATGCCTCACAGTTGAGGAAAAGGAGTTTGAAGCCCAGAAAAATAGATAAGAGTAATAAGATGAGGAAAATAACAAAACAGAAAACAGTGTGATGGGAAGATAAATAAACAGCAATGGTTCTTCTCTTCATATAAAGCTATTAAGGGAGATATCTGATACATAACGCTGTTCAGCAAATGTTTGTGGAATGAATGAAAAAATTAGGTAGTTTCTGCTTTTCTGTCTCTTACATAGGGTGGGTGCCTGGTGAATGTAAGAAATAATAATGCACACATGTGGTAAGCCCATATCTTTTCCAGACTTTTGAACAATGTGGTCCTAGTAATATCTGAGGAGTTGCAAGACATCCTGGTTTTGTGCTGGCTACTATCAACTCCTAGAAGTCTAGCAAGGTTAGTTCAACAGGTGTCAGAATTACACTGCCCTGGCGGGAAGAGGCATTGGTGGTAGCTCCCTTGTGGTCTTGCTTATGTCTGTTCATAGGCTTCTCTGCCACTTACCTTTTCAAACACAGGAAAGTATCTAATTATAGCCTTCTGAGCCATGTTAACCACTTCCTTTTGTTGATCGTCTGGTTTTAGGAAAGGATGCATGATAATCAGTTCCAGCAGATCCAGCATCCCCTCCACATACATGTCAATCCTTAAAACAAAAAAGTAGTTTTCTCAATTTCCCCTTTTTGGAACTCATCAGCTTCCACAACTAAGAACTTTCTCTTGAGGCTCTGGCAACTTAAGTACCAAGAAGCATTTATCTACACCTGTCTCTTAAGTGGAAAGACGCAAAGACAACTCTGTTCGTCATTCAGAAAATTCTTTCAGAAACATCTGTCACAAACCAGAAAGCACAATAGTTATGACAGCCCTCTCTCCCCAGCCCCTACACCTCTCCACTCTCACTCCAGTACCCACACTCACTGTAGGCGGAACTTCACATTTATAAAAATAGTGGATTACACTTATGGAATACTTGGTATGTATCAGGTGTGGTGCTAAACACTCTATATCTATTATTTCATTGAATCCTATGAAACTATGAGGAATGTGCTATTGTTATCTCCATAGCACAAGAGATTCATCAGGACTCCGGAACTTAACACTTTGTTTAGGGTCATGCCTCTGGGAGGTACAGAGACCAGGCTTTGAGTTAGAATTATAATCCAAGGCATAGTATCCCAGGTCTTGAAAAAAAATGTCACAATGGCTTCCTATTCCTAATAGTCAACGGTAATAAATTTGCAAGAAAAGTAAAAAGTAATATTAAAACATTTAAAGATGTTGAAACCTGACACAATCACACTACAGATACAGGATCTAATATCTAAATTCAAATATTTTCTATCATTTTACTCAGACTCTCTGTACTGATTTTCCAACTGGCCTTTGTGACCTTTCCGGGTTTTTGTTTCCTGTTCACACGAATGACACAAGACATAAAGTAGACAGGGTGTGCTGTAGAGGACTGCAAATCGGCTAAGACATCAATAAGCTGACAAGTGAAAACACTCAAGAGGGGCCGCAGTACAGGGTTCTCTCCTTGAGGTCCTTGCCAAAGAGATGGTGCTTGTCCGCTATGTAGTGAAGAATGCTTCGAGTCTGCACCAACTTCATCCCATCAATTTCAACCATTGGCACTTGTTGGAACAGCAGGTGGTTACCTGAGAGTGGAAGCCCAGAGTTAGAAGTGATCTATGCCCTGTCTCCCAACCCCTAAAAAAATTTTCTAGGGACTGAAAAGGGAAGGTGTGGCCATAGCCTTAAGGAAATAGTGTAAAACTCCCCGATGACAGATAACCTCAATTTCACTCAGGGCAGCAGATTTAGCCATAAAAGAAGCCTAAAAACTAGCATTGTTCTAAACTTTTCATTTTCATCCAGGAAAAATACCTACCCACAGTGACATGGGGTAGAGAGAAATTTAGTGAAGATATTTCTCAAGAGCTGCACTATATGCATGCATCTAGTTAAGGTTAAATTTGAATTAATGAAAATTTGAGAAAAGTTAAAATTCAGTTCCTTAGTTACACTAGACAGAGTTCAAGTCCTCAGTAGGCACAGATGGCTAGTGGCTACTACACTGGACAGTGCAGAATACAACATTTCCATCGCTGTACAATGATCTACTGATAGCGCTGCCTTCGACAATCTGATAACGAAGCCTAAATCACCAACTGATACTCATGCATACTCATTGTTTTTTCTCTTGCACAGGCCATTTACTACCAAGTTTGCCCTCACTGGTAAAAAACTAACCCATTACCTTCTTTAACACTTTGTATCAGACAGTTTCCACATAGCAAACCCTGGGGACAGAGGCAAGTATAGGGTACAGCCTAGCCCTTGAAGGGCTCAAGGATTGGGGCACATGAGGGTGCAGGGAAGACGAAGACTCAGCACGTGACTAGTCATGTCAAGCCAGTGTCACCTGTGACAGGTGGCATTACTGCCCTTCAGAGTTGGTCTCTCTTAAGAGAGTCTTGAGTCGGGCCTGAGGCTCCTGCTAATGGTTGGGAGGGAGGCTGCTTAAAGGGTTGCTAAGTATTTCTCAAGGGCCCTGGGTGTGCAGAGAGTAGGAATTAAAGGGTAGACCCTTTATTGATTTCATATGTTTGATGTTTATTTCAGAAATGCAGGCCAGTGTAACCGAGGACGTTTATTTGCATACTTTAAGCCCTCAGATAATTTGGAGGAGGTAAAAAAAGGTATGACAAGGAAGATGAGGGGGGAAGGGATGAAGGAGAGGAAGGAAGGGAAAAAAGAGGTTGGAGGAGGGTAGGGGGAGGAGAAAGAGATGGAGGAGGGTTGTTTACATGGATAGGAGAAGGAACTGCTTCCTCCCTTTAGCTAGCTCTTAAAGAACTGCTGAATAAGAAGCAATTTCCTGGCAATTCAGCTATTATTCATTTGTCTGGTTTTAGGATACTGTTCTGAAAGTTTAATGTCAGCAGCATCTTTGCCCTTCCACCAAGTATCATTTGTTTCAAAAAATATATATCAGCATTACCGGCAGTTGTCTCATTTCAATACTCACCATCTTGCAACTTCTGCAACTGTTCTTTTGTTTCTAAAAATTCTTCATCAAACTAAGTTTTTAAAAAAGATACCCCCCCAAGAAAAGATACATGTCATTATGGGATCAGGACCGCAAATACCAAGTTAAATTGTTCAAAATCTGAGAGAAAGAGGTCACTTAGCACCCACATCTTGGCTTCTAAAGAACACTGCCCTCTAAGAGAAATAGGGGCTCCAAAGAAAAAAGGCTGATTCTGTAACATTGGGAAGCAAGGAAGTGCTCAAAGACTAATGAGATATGTCAAAGGCAGAGGCACTTAGGACCCTACCTGAAGGTAATTCCCTAGACAAATTTGGGACAATTCAAGCATCGGAAAGGATAATGTCAGTTATGGATTTTAACACACACCAACAACAACCAAAAAATCCCTGTCTCCATAAATAAATAATAAAAAAGAGAAAAGGAAAAGCTATTTTCATAGCAGAATTAGCACTAATTAATATAGAATTATCGCTAATTAATGATAAAATTTTTAAAAATCACCAATCTGCAACCTACTTTCAAAAGATTGAGGGGGAGGGGAAGCAGAAAGACAGGAAGGGAGAAAGCAAATGTAGCAAAATGTTAACAACTGAATTTAGTTGAAAAGTATCCATGTAATCTTACAATTTTTCTGTAGGTTTGAAAGTTTTCAAATTAAAAAGTTGGAGAAGAAAAGAAACAGAACAAGTTTCTTTTCTCCTGACATTATAAAATATTCAACTTTATGTCAGGAAGAAGAAGCCTCGTCTTCCCAAGTCTGGGGATGGTTCCCTGCTGTTGTCTGTCCCTGTGCTAATCCCCCAATCATCTAAGAAAGAGGCAGAGCTGACCAGCACAGAACCGGCAGTCATCCCAGGCCTCCCCTCCTGACCTGGGGGAAGAATTGGGTTGTGGAGTATAGGCATGGCTTCTGCTACTTGCCAAGGTCTTCGTGGTGTAAGGAGAGGAGCTGCAGTGCCCCTAGAAACACTGTCTGGTGCCTCACGCTTAACAATGTTCCAAGCATTTGTCCAAATGCCCAGCTGGTCAGATGTGGTGTGGGTGGTGCTTCCTCCACAGAACTGCTTTCAAACATTTATGGCCATGGCCATTTATAGGCACATGCTAAAGTGGGAGAGTGGTGTCCAACCCCAGGCCCACCCCTTAGACTCACATTCAGTAGTTGTGAGAGACCAGAATCATGCATTTTAAAACACAAGTCCTTCCCAATGGTTCTGATTTTTGACTTTTAGGACATTATGCAAAATGGGTGCTTTCATTAGAGAAACTCTATGTGTCAAGCTTTGTAAAAACTATTGGTCAGGAAGAAGAAACTGCTACCAGAAAGGGAGATGAGAGTGTGGACATGAACAAATATCACCAAGCAGAGCTTAGAGGGAACTTGGCAACTGTAGTCCAAGTATAGCCCAAGACTGGATGGGCAGAGACATCTGGGGTTCTAGTTGCACAGTTAGTTGTCTTTGTTCCCTAACTTGGGAGAACTGCCTCTTTCACACCACACCACTCCCTTTTTCAACATTGTTTCAGTTCTTCTAAGTGAATTACCCACAAGTCCTGGATTCAGAGCTTGCGGCTGTTAAGTCTTCTCTTAATTATGTGTTGATTTCCCTCTGAACAAGAGAGATCTGACTGGACTTATTGGTGGGGGGTCTTCAGGCAAATGGAGCCCCAGGCAGTGGAGAAGCAACATCTAGCACATACCAATGTCTAAGGACTCAAACCAAGTGACTGAAGTGGAGGACACTGACTCCCTGAATTAGGACTAGCTGCCTTTCAGCGGGTTTGGTTACCTAGTTACTCAGATGTATGTCCTTCACACTGTAGGCGCAAACTGATACTGTAACACTGGAAACACAAACTCATTCAGTGGCTGCCAGACTGTCCCCTGATAGTTTCACATTTATATGAGCAAAAACTTAGCTAAAATTGTCTTTTGGCAAAGAAATGGAGAGGGCCACCCTCCATACTGCTTTTTGGGAATTGCTCTTGTAAACCATATGGTCAGCCCTAGTAAGGGAAGCCAATCAATATCCTTCCACCGTGGCCAGAGGGGTGGGCCCAAGACCCAATCTGTGCTAATTATTCTACCTCACCTGCCTGCCTACTGTGATTGGTCTATGATAGGTGGGTCACATGACCCATGCTCTTTTTATTGTTGTTGAACTTATCTAGTATTGGGTTTCAATTATTGTAATCAAGAATCTTGACTAATAGGAGAGTAGGAGGAATAGGATAGAACAAAGATAGGGAAGAGAGAGGATGTAACAAAGGATTACATTTGCATACACATTGCAAAACCTACTTAAAAAAACCCAAAATTATAACTCAGAAGCATACAGAGTTAGACAGATGACATAAATAAGCAGACCAGGTTCAGGTCATGGAACCAAGAATTTTTTAACTCTCTTCTTAACACAATTAGAAATGCGTCCTAAGACAAAAGAGAATGAGGGTCTGTGTTGAGAAAGGTCTACCTATAGTGGCAGCCCTTACTTAGATTCAGCAATTGCTATCACATGGAAATGAGGGCTCAGTATCATCAAAGCTTCCTATTTCTCAAGAGAATTCAGAAATCAGGATTTTAATATAAAAATGATTATCAATTAATTTAGAAAAATTTAAAACACGTGTGGAATTATAATTCTGTGTAAAGAAACCCAAACCCAAACCCAAAGCAACCCAACAAAACCCAAATGCCAAACCCAACAAACTTCATGTGTTATCTTCGGAGGTTGCTAGGGTAACAACTCGTTATTCTGAAAATTCATAAAGAGACCAAATCAAGCATTTATCTTGCCTTTCCTAAGTGAGCTGTGTTTCACGGTAATTAGTTAATGAATGAAAAATTACTCTTTATAAGAGAATCACAGTTAATAAATTCATGTGAAATGATGGAAAAATCACCATTTTTTAATCCCTCGCAACGATCAATAGCTGCTAAAACCACTAGTTGAAAGGGTAATGGGGGAAATTTTATAACGTGTGGGTCATGCTGACGTCACTGGAACACACCGATGAAGCTCTGCATCTCTGAAGACAAGACAGTCAGACATCATGCACGCCTAATGGCGTACAACAGAAATATGTCTACAGTATCCTTCTGTCAAAGTCTGGCAGGAAAAAAATTTAAAGATAGAAAAAAGAAGCCTGGATTTGATCGCAGCTCTGGATCCAACTAGCCGTTTGCAGAAAATATAGAGAATAAGAGGAACATGTTAAAATGAGGGCAAATCAGCCAAATACAGAATGGGGAAAATTCTACAGGGCAGTTTCACCCACAAATAAACGGCATAAAACAAATGCAGACACTGCACCCAGATTTTGGCTGTTAATACCATTTTCTAATAAAAGGGACTAGGGCTCCTTGGAGAAATACCTGATTCTAGGGCCAGGGCAAAGAAAATAGCTGGAGCATCCTGTTAGGTCAGAAAATAAAAAATTGATGGGGGGTGGGGGAAAAGGACACAAGAGCTAACCTGAGAGAGTACCAATGGCCAAAGCTGAAACATTTTGAGCAAAAAAGTAAAGTAATATTGGATTATGACCCACAATAGAAATAAATGTACTTAAGTGCATACTCATATAAATGAATGACTGAATACATAAATAAATTGGGGAAGGAGAAATCTCCCTTACATAAGAATTCTAAATGCAGATACTCCCCCCTCCAGGAGGTGGAGCTTAATTCCCATTTTTTTGAGTGTGGGCTAAACTTAATGACTCGCTTCCAAAGAACAGAGTGAAAAATGTTTTCTTTACAAAAGGAAACCTGGCAGATGCCACCTTAAACAAGTGACCAAGGTTAACAGCACCAGTGATAACTCATGTTAATATCACATAAGCCCTAATATGATGCAATGAGAAGGGCACTTCACCTCTGTGCTATTTTTTCCCCAAACCCCATTTTAACCATGAGAAAAACATTAAGACTAACAAACCCAAGATGGAAAAGTCTAACCAATGTTTTTTAATAAAAACTGCCAAGGTTGTGAAATAAAGGAAAGACTCAGAAAATGTCACAGATTAAGGGCGACTTAGAAAACATATGACCTAAGATAATGCTGGCTCCTGGAACAGTAAAAGGACATTAGTGGAAAAACTAATTCATTGAAATAGTCTGTAGTTTAGTCATGCACCAGTGTTAATGTCTTAGTTGTGACGTGGTTACATGAGATGTTATCATTAGGGGAGAAACTCTGTGTACTATCTTTATAATTTTTCTATAAATCTAAAATTATTCCCAAATATAAAGTTTATTTTTTGAAAATATGGAAGGAACTTTATAGATTTTTAAAATACTGAAAGAAACATAACCAAATGCAATGTGTGGGCCTGCCTGATTTAGATCCGGACTGGAATAAACTAACTACGAAGAGACTGTTTTGAGACAGACTAAGTGTTAGATGATAGTAAGGAATTGTTAATTTTGTTGGGCGTGATAATGGTATCGTGGTTGTTTTAAAATCCTAATCTTTTTAGAGGTAAAAACTGAAGTACTCACAGATGAAACCATATGTTTGGATTTTGCATTAGAATACTCCCACAAAACAAGTGGAAAGGAGGAGACAGATGAAATAAAATTAGCATAAAGTTAATGAATGTTGTAGCTGAGTGAAAAGCACATGGAATTCATGACAATGTTCTACCTTTGTTCCTACTCAAACATTTCCATAAATAAGATGCTGAACAAAACAAAAACAAAAACACTGTGGGCCAAAGCACACACATATTCGACAAGAAATTTACCTAGAGATTATATAATTAACAGAAGTCCTGGGAGTAACTGGCAAACTTCAGGTTCATTCCTTTTCTCCTTATTAGTAAATATTTATTGGTGGTAGATCTGAAGCCAATGATTAAGTAAAAGTCATAAGTAAAACAGAATTTCATACACCAAATTCTATCTATAAAGAAAAACCCTTTGAAGGGAAGGAATCTTCTGACTCATTGAAGCATGTGTGTAATATTAGTGGGACAGAACTAGATCAGGGATCCGCCATTTATGTTTTTCTCAGTCTCAAAGCCATATGAAAAATCTGTGAAGAAACAGCATATGGGGTACCTCCACTCCAGCGGCAGCTAAAACCCATCTTACGGTTTCCATCCGACCTCTTCCATTTGGATAGTGGAGCTTGGGCTTCTCTGCCATGATGGCCTTTCCGGCTTTCTGAAAAATTTACAAACGCAGCAGCTCTCCTTAATTTCGTGCCCTCAACCCACTGCTAAACGAATATTCACGATCTGGGCACAGGAAACTATTGTTTCTCCTCACTCCATAAGAGCATACCACCATTTTAACACATAAAAAAAAAAAACACGTTGGCTTTCATATCATCTCTATTTATGATGTCTTATTCCGGATCTTGGGAAGCTGGAGCCATTTGTTGTAAAGACATTTGTGCTATCAGTACAGTACTTCACAGATTCAGATCATCATACACTTTGACCTTGAAAATCTAACTTAGATTTCCCAAATTCGGCCTGGAGAAGCCAAATGCGGAGGGTCGCGGAGAATTATACATCCACCGGAACCTTTGCAAGTAGTCATACTTTCACATATTATTTCTGTGATTATCACAGAAACTGGAAGGTGAGCAGGCCGAGTATTCCTATTGTCTACAAAATGTACATCCTTGGTCGCGCCTGCGGTAGCGGCCCCTGGGTCCTTCACGTCCCCGGCACCCGCAAAGAGATGAGTCCCTGTTCTTGCGAATGCGCCCAGGCCACAGACTAGTCTGGGCCACTCCCAGACTAGACTCGGGGACTCCGCATGCCCACTCAGCCCACGCTGGGTCAGAGCGGCCGCCTGGTCCAGGGAGGAACCGAGCCTGCCTTCCATCAAGAGACTCAGGCTCCACAGAGTGGGTTAAAAAAAATACGCACACTGGCCCAAGAATGCCTCCCAGTCGCAGCCAGGGGACCCCAGGCAGCCCAGACGCGGGCAGGAGCGCACATGCGAAGAGGGAGGGAGAGAAGAGAAGGATTGTAGGGGATGGGGGTAAGGGATGGATGGTTGAGTAAGAGGCCCGAATTGGAAGAATAGTGGGAAGGAGAAACAAGAAGGGAAAGGGCGAGTGGGGGGAGCAGGAGGGACACAGACCTGCAATCAGCTGGAAGAAGCCTGAACCACACAAAGCACACAGGGAAAAGCCAGCTGCGAAGAAGGACCAGCTGGCGGCGAGGAGGTGCTACCGGTGGGCGAGGCTACGGGAAGATTTCACCAATAGAAACAACACTATTTAGCATAACCCACCCATTTGCAAGGCATTCTGGATAATATGAAAACAGCCCAAATTCAAGCCAATTTTAACATTAATTTTAGCATTTTTGAGGGAGAAAATGACCTTTAAATTGTTATTCAGATTTAGACTGTAGTTAAAAATTTCTGTTAGAGATCGAACATGGGTTTTGTTTTCTTTTAACAAAAAGAAAACTCGACCTACCCGTAAAGATAGAATTCTGTTTAGGTTTATATAGCTTGCCCCGATATTAGGGTGCTCGGATGTGAGGGCGATCTGGCTGCGACATCTGTCACCCCATTGATCGCCAGGGTTGATTCGGCTGATCTGGCTGGCTAGGCGGGTGTCCCCTTCCTCCCTCACCGCTCCATGTGCGTCCCTCCCGAAGCTGCGCGCTCGGTCGAAGAGGACGACCTTCCCCGATAGAGGAGAGGACCGTTCTTCGGTCAAGGGTATACGAGTAGCTGCGCTCCCCTGCTAGAACCTCCAAACAAGCTCTCAAGGTCCATTTGTAGGAGAACGTAGGGTAGTCAAGCTTCCAAGACTCCAGACACATCCAAATGAGGCGCTGCATGTGGCAGTCTGCCTTTCTTTTCACAATGCAATAAAAAAATTTTAATGCAAAAGAACCACATACTACTACTGCAAGTGTAGAAGTATAATAGTGTAATGTTTTACTATAAAAGGTTAGCCTATTTTCAGAGGTGTTAGTAAGCAAAGTACCATAGATAGCTATATGTGCCGCTAATGCATATATTACTAAAGAGCAGGACTTAATTTTTCTCATTTTGTACATACATAAAGCCTGTTGGAAGAGGACAAGGTTTAGAAGAAATAACAGTGAGATTTTCTTTATTCCTATGAGCCATCCAATCTGTAATGTCCACTAGACAGTTGTATAAGACAGTGATGAATCAAAAGGGAAGACTGAAATGGATAAACTGACAGCAAATAGATGAGCTTATCCATACATAAAGTAAGAAATGAAGCATATCAAGAATAGCTGGGCACCCCAAGAGTCAGAAAAGTCACTTAAAATATATGTTCAATTTTATCTTTCTAATTCTGACCTAACACAGAGATTACTCAGTTTAACATGAGTAGGAGGCCCTATTTTCCCACCATACTGAAAGTGATCATTCTTTATGCATTTTTTCCCAGCACATCTTTCTACTAAGATTCACTTTAATTTAACTAAATAGGATACGAATTATTCTTCAATTTTTGTTAATAAGTCAAACATTTATCTTCATTTCCTTTTTTTCCTAATTAGTTAGTTGAACCATAGCCAATAATTTACTGTTTTTTTCTAATCTACAAAAATGACAACTTCATATGCCCAACCTAACAAAGTAGGACTCATATCATTCTACCAATCTTTTTACTTGAAAGAGAAACTAAAGGAGAATCAGAAGACTATTAATTACACAGTCTCGTGGAGAAATAAGAAATTCTTCTAATATTTCTGCCATTCTATGCCAAGTAACCTTAGGTCATTTTATTCCTTGGAAGTTCCTGAAATCATTCTATTCTTGGAAACTCTTGGAGTTTTTCTCAGTCTGGTACAGTATTACTCATAGTGTCTATCTACATATCTGATAACATTTTCAGAGGCTTTGGCAGATCCTCTCTGCCTTTACCTACTTACCTACTTAGTAGCAAGTAAAATTGCCTCAACAAAAGTCAAAAGTTTTTTTTTTTAAAAAAATACACATTTAACCTTATTTATTACTGTCATTTAAAGCCTAATTTTATAAAACACAAAAAGACATTTTTAAGAGTTCTCTATCACCAGAATTTAAACAGTAGGAATATCGTTAGCTTTGCAGGTGCAAGTTATATAAATTAAAATGAAATAATTGGATTTTTTTAAATATGGAAACTATACAAATGAAATAAATGGCAAAGAACCTAATAGCAACATTTTGTTATTTATAGATTATCAGTTACTTTAGGATCTAAACAAAGATTCTGAATATTCAGACTTCTTTTGCTGTGTTTCATATTTAAATATCTCCCTACCTATATTCTGAATCAAGCTACTGGACCAAAAGATCTGATTTAGGAAGGCATTTAGCTTTATAGCAAAAATTTTTCCCATCTGTATTTACCACCTTCAAAGGAATTGACATTATAGCGCAGATATAATGTGCTGGTTGCCTTTTGAACAGCGTGTAAAAAAATATGTCCACCCTGTGGAAAGTCAAACAGGTACCAAAAAATGGAATAATTATGCATAGCTCACTGAAGTACGTTAAGTTTTCCCATCTAAAATTTAACCAATGAAATAAAATACATGAACTATAGTTCACTTGGCATCAGGAAAAATACATCTGAGAATTACATCATTTGTTCTCATCTCATCTTCAGTTATTGACAGGAATTTTGTAGGCCACCAAGCTATTTACTTTGTGTATTGTAGTAGTGAAGGAACAAAGATGGACTTGCTCAGAGTTGGTAATGAACTGTGGTCCGGACTCTTCCCATTTCTCAGGTACAACCAATCTTTGTCTGTATATATCAGTAGATAAAATGAACAGGACACTTCCAGCAGTGGCAAGAACGTGACTGTAGCTGTGATCTGTCTCATCACTGAGCGGATTTCATCTTGAATAGCCTTCTGCGACTTTTCTCTGGGTGTGCTGTCATCTTTGGCAGTCTTGTCACACTCAATATCAAATTGCCATCTTTCAAGGACCTTGCCGCTTTCAATATTTGAGATGACTACCACCAGTTTCTGAACTGAACACTTGTATAACTGATCTTTTAGTTGTTCCATGTTATGTATTTTGAGCTCAGGATCAGTAGTTCAAGCAAGGTGAATCTATATTTCTGCATTCGAGCAAAGGTTTTTGATGGCTATATGCCATGCTGATACAAAATGCTGTTGATGCCAAAAGAGAAGAAGTCGGCCAACCAGTTTGGCGCTCCCGCACTGCGTGAGGCCTTGCTCCCTGGAGAGCTGCAGCGCGCCGGCTCGCAGCGCCCCCCTAGAGCTAGAATCTTTGGTGCTTCTGAACCGGCACAATGCTATTACAGTCGGGTCAGTTCTGATGGCGAGGGGCACGTTTGGAGATTTATCAATACAACTTTGATTGGTAAATCATGTTCCTACAAAATTCTGTCAAGGATTCAAAGAATGTTTGGGAAATGAATTTTCGTTGGAATCCTGTATGTAACTCATGAAGTTATGAGCTTCTTTTGAGGGTTTATATTATACGTGAGTGTGCTAGGAAAGTTAAAAACATACAAAATAGGCATTAATCATGATGAAATTAGCAACAGGAATTTTCCATCTCCCCCTTTTTTAATGTCCCTAGTCACTTTACTAAAAGCTAAATAAAAAAAAAAATTACACATTGTAGGGTAACTCTTCATACTGCTACTCTAAGTGTATGTTTCTCCATCAAGGAGAAGTTAAAAAGTATCAAAGTTCCAAAATAGGAAATATTAACATTATCTTTTGATGGAAGAATGTTACAAAAACACTCAAATCAATTTTTCTTAAACTGTAACTTTATTTGGAATAGAATTTTTTAAAGTAAAATTAATATTTTTAAATACATTAGGACCAACTGTTTAAAGAGCAATTTTTTATTTCAGAAAGGGCTTGCATAAGTGGTTTTCTGTCCTATCTTCTCATCATTATGAATATTTGCTTTATAAATAATTATATTCTCACTTACTCCCTTGTGACAAATTGCTACCAGTGATGAGCTATCTGAGATCAGAAGACTATTCAGGTCATTTTAAATTCACATTAGCACAGTGTCTAAAAGAAACTGATAATACAGATTACTGTGATATTTGCCTCCAGTTTGTCTTCTTAATGGTTTCCATGAGACGGTCCTCACAATAAATTATATAAAATACAGTACTTTGGTTGGAAATTATAAAAATAATTCTAAAAATTAACCACACATATTAAACAAGTTGCTACAGTATGCTTTAAATGATATATAATAATTAGTATGTCAAACATTTTCTTAAAAGCATATTGCTTTTGGCCATACACTGAGCTAAAACATACAGTCTTTCTTTTTCTCTCCTAAATGGCACAAAACAATGGCTTGATGGAAGGGAATTTGCTACTTTATGAGAAAACACGATGCCCATAAACTCCAACAGTACCGGCATTTGTACTTAAAAATGAAACAATTCTTGACAAAAACAAGAATTGTTTTGTTTTACACGTGTTGCCTTGATTATATTCAATTTTGGATAACCCCAGAAGATGATATAGTGTTGATTTATTAGATGTATTTAGTCCTTTGGGCAAGAGATGTGTCTAAAAAATTGTTTGAAAATCAATTTACTTCCTATTTAAATCCTATCATACATAAACTGGGTGAGGGCTTAGTAATTCATGGGATTTTACCGTAAAACAAATGATCACAACAAGAGTAGTTTTTATGCCTGTGTAGTTTTCCTGCACTTTACATGTGTGCCCCTTGGCTCACCTGTCACTGAAACTTTGTGCACAGAATGAGAGCCATCCCTGTACCATTTTCTGGTATCCCAGAAAGCTTTCTGACTGGAAATGAGGTATAGTCATGGAGGTACAATTAAACCTGTCATTCATCTTGGTGTCTTACATTACATTTTATAATTCTTTAGTAATGAAAAAATACATGCACTGGCAGCATTTCATATTCACTTAAAAAATGATCCCTATTCCCTTCTATAGTAAACAGCTTGTATACACAATTTGTCCTTTACCCATTTCAGGGATAAAAATAGAGTACTTTAGGATTTTGCTAGTTCTTTAGAATTTACATTGTTGTTTCAGTCTTCTAGGTTTCTCAAGTGCACTAGGGCTTCTTTATTTTCATATGCATAAATATGTTTAGCTTCCCAAGGGAAGTTGTTTGCTGATAAACAAAGGAAAGAGTTAAAGAAAAGAAAGTGAAATACTTTCTGAATTTGGGCCCTATACAAGTATCAGAAAAACCACTTTATAATATATAATAACCAAGTAACTAGGTTTTTCAATTAAAACAAAATGTAATGACCTTAACATAAGCTAGAATGCTTAGGATATGTTATTCACAATCCATTTGCTTCTCTAAAGAGTATTTACAATTTAAACCCAGCTTTCCAGCAAGCTGGGTAAGGTTACAGATTAACTTATTTTGTATACATAATACAGAAAGGGAAAATAAATATTAGCCTCAGTAAAGGACTCATCTCTGAAAACACATTTTCTGTTGCTTTAGATAATGAGTTAAGAATATAATACAGAAATGAATTCAGTTTCAAGTTGTGCTTACACATACATATTTATTTTCTGAAGCTCTGCCGCCAGTTTGTTAACAGGAAAATATTATCTATCAAATCCACGTCCATTATGTGCTTTTCTCCTGCCCCTAGGGATCATAGTGCTTGGTCAAGTACATCTTTGAGCCAGATATTCCAAAGCAGACATTGCTCCCAATTTTAGGTTAGAGCTCTTTGGGAGCTATGGCAATTGGTTCAAGCTACCATGTATTAATATACTGAAGTAATAATTTACCAATTTAATAGGTTGAACCATATCAAAGTGTCAATATTCATTTTAACTTACAAAAATGACCATTTCTTGTGGTTCAATGTGCTATATCCTGGAACCAAATGACAGTACCTTGAGCCCTGGGAGAACGAGTCAATACACTATTGAGATTATACCAAGTTCTCTGGCAGTGACCTTTCCTCTTGCCTTTCAGGTAACCATAACTGGAGAGGCAAATGCGCCCTTAGGAGGTGGATGAGAGTGGACCTTTTGTATTTTTCTGTCTCCAAACTAGCTTTGTCATTTTCAAAATTGCTGTAAACATTCCTCTCAATGGAACAGCCGTGGCCAACAAATAGAGTTCTCACTGTTGAAAGAAACTACACAAGGGTTAAAAGTTGAAATGTGGCACTAATATCATGGTAACTGTGACTTCCTAGATTAGTGGAACCTGTGCCATAAATCTTTTCTGCTCCCCAAATTGCCCTGAGATTTTGGCTAGGACAGAAGGTTATTCATTGTCTGTCGCTAACCAGGCCTGGAGAACTGAACTAAATGCAAAATTCTATCAATTGTAATTAAAAAAAAAATCTTTTGCTGCTTTGAAATTTAGTTTTTTGGTCATGCATTTTTGCAGGGATAGCAATTTAGCTGACTGTATTAACCTTTAAGTTGAGAATCTTGTGGCTTGAAATCTTCCCTTTTACGGGTAATTAGACAATTTGATTTCAAAAATGAAAAAAATAGAACGTAATGGCACAGAGCAAGATAAAACCTAGTTTCATTTGTCTATCTCTAATCATGATAAAGTATATGGTAAAAATTTCAAAAAATATTTAGAGTTCTTTCATCTGGGGAACAAAACAAATAAAGTGGATGATTACATAACAGTACTTTTAGAACAGCAAAGCGGTATCAAAATATCAAACTAATAATAACATGACATTGAAAAAAGCAGATCATTTTTCTGGTGTTGATGTCAGTCAAGAAAGTCAGAAGTACCTAATGTGTCACATTTAAAATTTAATCACTTCACAAATATCTGCACATATTGAGTAAATAACCCTTTATCACACAGTCTTAAATTGCACCCCTGTTGCAATACTGCATCAATATTATTACTGTTTTAAAAATCTGTATAAAATATTATCTGGAACCCCAAAAGAAAATCAAGTAATCTTTAAAAAGTTTGTTACAAAGTTGACTGTATAAAATGCTAAAACATAATCCATATATACAAAATGCTGCTGTTTAAGAAAATAATGGGACCCAGTTTTAGAATAAAATAATTTTGTACAAAAAAAGGGTATTGCATTCAAATCAATATTTAAAAAAAACTTTAAAAAAGAATATTGAAATGTTTTAGTTCAGAAGAATAACTATAAAGTGTTTGTTTGCTTTTACACCATCAGAAAGTTTTCTGCAGGTAGAATGCCAGTTGGCTGAGGGACAGTGTCCTGCTTTTTCTCCTGTAAAGGGCTTTATGACAGTCATCGCCGAGATGCGTACTTGGAAGCCCAGTCTGTCCGGCCATGCACTGGCTGGGCGGCTGGTGGCCGTGGGATCAACCCAGGAGTGCTTCTAGGCTGGGTATGGAAAAAAGGTCGCCCAGGATGAGGTCTCACAGCCTTCAGTGAAGAATAACCTGCAATGGAAGAGAAAGGTTGGCTTGATTGATAAGGGACCCATGCAAACAAAGTACTGATAAGTGCAAAATGCCAAAAAATATCAGAAAATGAGAGTATGAGAGGAAGATTTTCTCAGATCAAAAAATACTGGTGTCATTCCTGACTCCTCTCTTTTCCTCATATCCTACTTGTAATTTGTCAGCGAATCCTACTGGCTCTACCTTCCGATTACACCCAGAAGCTGGCCTAACTCAACTATTAACACCCTGGCCCAGGCCAACACCATTCCCTGCCTGGATGATTGCAACAGCTTCCCAACTGGCTTCCCTGCTTACAGCCTTGCGCTCCCCTCTCAGTCCAGGGACAACCTGCACTTGAGTGAACCTGGAAGATGAAAGTCAGATCACCTCACTCCTCCTCTCAAAACCCTCCAGTGGTTCCCATGTCACTCAGAGTCAATGACAATGTGCTTAGCACCATCAGGCTTCTTATCACTTCTCTGACCCCCTTTCCCTACTCCCCTCCTCTCATTCATACCACTCCTGCACTCTGCCTCCTTGTTACTTGTTGAATATACCAGGCCTGTCCTGTCTCAAAGCCCACACACTTTAGAATCTCATGTGTGAACAGTCCCACCCACATTGCGTGGCTTAATCACCTTCAGAGCTTTACTCAGCATCTCCTTTGCTACCCTATCTAAAACTGCAATCCATATTCTGCACTCCGACCCCCACGTTCCCTCTTTCCTGCCAGCTTTATTTTTCTCCTTAGCACTTATAAACATCTTATTTGGTTTACTTATTGTCTGCAGAGTGTAAGTTTCACAAAGACAGGGAGTTTTGTCTGTCTCCTTCACTGGTAGATCTATATCATGCTTATTCATGCCTACAAAGCAGGTGTTCGATTACTATTTGTTGAATCAATTCATGAATAATGAAATAGAACATACCTGGGGAGGGGTCTGGAATAGGTGCCAAGTGTACCCTCTGCATAGCAGAACCAACTTCCTTTTTCAGAAAGGAAGGGATATAGTTTCCAGTCAGTCCACTAGAACTTGTTGAGCCGGAACCAACTATTCACCAAAGCAAAAGCTCATTAGTATAAAATCGTGTGCATATGACACCAACAGTGTTAAAGGACAGTAGTGCAGAACAATAAAGAATTAGGTTTTTATTGGGGGTGGGGGAAGAATTATGATAAAAGCACAGCATTTTACCATGCCACACTATTGGAAAGACTGGGTGGGATTGGGGGAGTGTGTATCAAGGACAGTGCTGCTCCTGTAGCCTGAACCCCAGTGGAAGATGCTTGGCTCGTTTAAGAAAAAGAAAGCCTGTCTCCAGAATAATGATAAGAAGGCTGGAAGTTACTTCAAAAGGGGGGCATTGGGAGTAGAGTGGAAGGCAATACCGACGCTTAAAATATAACAAGGCATACACTAAAAATAAAATAGCTCACATTTACTGAATGTTCAGTATGTACCAGCAACTAAGCTAAGTGCTTTCTGTAAATAAAACTCATTTTAATCCTTAAAAAAGGGGAAAGCTTGAAATTTTATTTTTTAGTATAATTGATTCAGCCTGTTCTGAAATATGCTTTTTCCACTTGATAATATAGACTAGTTATCTTTCCATGTCAGTATATGCAAATTCTAGAATATGACTAGAATTCACTGAACAAAATTCACTGAACTATTCTCTTATTGAACAGCACAAAGGTTATCCTAATTATTTACCTATTACAAGTAACTCTCCACTAAATATTCTTGTCCATAATCAGAAAAATTAATCATGATTAAAATGTCTTAAAATCATTCACTTTTTATGTCATTTCCATCTTTAGAGTACTTTAAGGGCTGAAACTGTATGCTACTCATCTTAGTATTGTAGGAGGTTAGTGGAATGCCTTTCATATAGCAAGTAATCAATATATATTGAACGGGTGAATGACTATCTATAGATGCCTTATTATTAAGGCTTAACACTACACAGGGAATGATGAAGAATGGTACTTTGGCTATTATGCAAATGCAAGTTAAAGCCATTAAGAAAGGAGTTACTGAGTGGTAAAGCTGCTCTGTCTTCACAACACAGAGCCTCCTTGGCAATCGCTTAAGGTTGAGAGGAAACCATGGTCTGGAATGCATGTGTGAGGAGTTGTGTTGGCCAGTTGGAGCACATTTTGCATTTTGGGTGAATAGATAGATATGGAGAAAAAGGAGAAGGGAATTTGAGCAGGTAAAGTGACAAAAGGGAAAAAACATACAGTCAACGAACGCAAGAAAAGATGCTCAACCTCATTAGTAAACGAGACATGCAAGTTTAAGCCACAATAAGATGCCATTTCACACCCACCACATTAGCACCCATCACATTTTACAATCTTGACAGTACCAAGTGGCATCAAGGATGCAGCACAACTCCCCTGCTCTGCTGGAAAGCAATTTGGCAATATCTGTGAAGTCGAAGATGAGCAGACCCTTTAACCTAACATGTTTACCTCAGACCCAGAGAAACCCTCACATGGGTGCAGAGCAATGTCCATTTCAGCACACTTTCTAACAGCAAAAATTATCAACGACTTGTATGTTCATCAAGAATAGAAGGTATAAATAAATTATGGTCTAGTAGAAGTAATAAATTATGCTATTACATAGATATATATTCTATATGTTATAAGGTATATAATATATAAAATTATATATTTTATATAATTACTATATACATAACAGAATTATTAAAAAGAGAGGATGGCCAGGATTATATACATATTTTAAAACATGCAAAACCATACTATATATCTCATACACATTTTTTAAAAAGCATGAAAATAATAAACACTAAAATCAGATGGGGGTGGAGGGAGGGAGAAAAAGAGGGAAAGAGAGGGAAAGCCTAGACACTGGGCTCTGTGCCTATTTGCAAAGTTTGACTTCTTAAACTTATGGTGAGTATGTAAATGTTGATGCACTTTCTTTCTTTTTTTGTGTTCCTTAAAATAAATGAACACTTACTGGATAAAGGCACAGAGACATGAAACCCAGATGTTCACATGGCAAGGTGGAAGGGGAAACAGCACAGAGCAGGGGCTGCCTGTGTGAGGGAACACAATATGGGAAACTGATGTGTTGGAAACAGGGTTAAGTCAGCCTGGAATGCCTCTGCAATTCATACACCTATTTAAAAAAGTGGGGAGAGCCTTCTAAATGATCTTCTGACCAGAAGTTCTGATGCCCTGGGCTAAGGATGAGTCATCAGATGGAGGGGACAACCTGGAGCAAGGCAGACCAAGTCGAGTTTGACTTCTAGAGGTTGTAGGGCCTCTGAAGTCAGACTTTGTAAAACTCTGTCAAGTTACTTTTGCTTTTCCCATTAGCCAGGGAAGACTATGTTCTTCTTCCTAGCTTCTCTTGAAAGCAGACCCCATGGGAGCTGCCTGAGTCCCCAGGGCCTGCTGCCACATGCATGCTGGTGAAGAAGGGAGGGAGGGTGGGAGGGAGGGGCACAGGCCTGGAAAAGAGGCCCAAGGTTTTCATACCAGAAAGTTATGGTTCCACAGCTTGTACCCTTATCTCTCTGTGCCCGTTCTACCACATCCAGAGAATTTGCTTCTCGTCATTCAGGAGTTAATAATTATTACTCACCTGAATTTATTTTGCTGATTACTGACACCGTCCCTGAAGATTTTCCAGACAAACCAGAACTAGACCATGGGTTAGATGGAATAAAATCTTTGCCTGGAGTCGGGAGTATGCCATTTCTTATATTTATTCCTTATAAGAAAGAAATGTTTTTAAAATGTAAAATATGCATTTAATTTTGCACCAGACTTCAAGGATAGAATTAATGCAGAACCCAATTTGCCAAAAACTTCCTATGGTTCAAAAATCTAAGCAAAACCTGACTGCAAAAAGGCAAGATGCTGTCTTTGGGCTTAGTATGTTGTCTCACTGGTGGGTGGCCTGAGTGTGGTCTTCTAAACATCTACCAACACATCTGACCCATGTCTTATCTCTTGACCCCATCTGGAGCTGTCCTAGGCTTTGTACTCCCGGACATTCTTACTTGTCCTCCTTCACAGACAACTGCCTTTCTGTCATCTAAGTTCTCCCATCCCAACCTTCCAGCTCTGCAGCCCTCTACATTCTGTTCCCCAAGATTCCATCTTCTCACCTGACCTGGACCATCATTGCCATCACATGCTAATGACTCCAGTCTGTACTAATGACCCTTACCAACTCCCTCATGTCCAAGTCTGCTCTAATCTTAATCTCAGTCACTTCAAGCCAAACCACTTTCCCTCTTGATCAGCCACTTTCCCACTGTGTCAAGCAATGCAGATTTCTAGTGGAAAGACCTCAGGTATGCTGCCTGGCTCTTACTAGTTCCTCCCTCCCTGGGGGCCAGACCAAATTTTCTTCACCAAATTTCTTATCTTAGGCAACTATATAATATAAAAACATGAGGCCTGTGCTCCAGTAAATATCTTTATGATGTTCCCACCAATTCTGAAGAGAAACCCGAGTGCTTACAGAATCTTTGTAAATATGATTCTAGGGAAACAATTTCTTATCAATGACCAAAGAAAAGGCAAGTATTTATTTTACCAGGCAAGTATCGGGAGTGCTTCAAGTAGTGCTGCTTAGCCGAGGATCTCAGGGTGGGCGTGTCTCGCCTCTGATATGAAGTCTGGGTGGGGGCGCTATTTCCTGTCCCCACTGGCTCAGAGGGCTTCAGGTCCAAAACACTCTCAAATCTGAATGGAGAAAACATGGCTTAGGTCACATGAGATAGAGAGCATCGTCATATCAGTAACGATCATCTCACCAAATTCCAGATTCAGTCCATTTACAGATAAGAGCTTCATACTTGCCTGCAGAGAGTCTCATCGCTCTGTCTCTTCTTGTTCTTCAGTTCAATCCTGCTGAGGGATGGACTGAATTCCAAGTCATCCAAGTCAGTCCAGTCATCGGAATCCTTTGTTGACCTGGAAACAAGACCCCACCTTCTCCTACTCTTTGGCTTGATCTCACCATTTTTGTGTTCCAGGCCAGCAAGGATTTTCTGTGTATACAAAGAGAAGGGAAAAAGCGATATTTGGCGTTAATGGAGCTCACCCATGAGTAACCCCATTATGAACTTTCTTGGTCAAGAAAAGGAGGATCCTGGGGCATATCATTCCCCAACATGCACTGCTTATCCGAAAGGGCAAGCATGGGAAACACATTTCCAGACTTCCGTCTCTCACTTATCCTGCACAGATTACATCGCTTATTACCATATGGGGATACAAAGTTGTATAAGAAAAAGATTAAAAAAGGGAAATTTAAGGTACTCCTCCCATACAGGAAAGATGGCTGAATTTTCATTCAGGCTTCATCTCTGAAAGGGTTAACATGATTTATACCATCATAAATAAAGATGTAAGAGAATATAGTTAAGATGTCAGTCATCCTGCTCTTTTGCAGAAAACAATGCAAATAATGCCTTCTTTGCCTTCTCAGAAGACCTGGATACTATTTAACCAGAAGGTTAGCTACAATAGGACATTTCCAAGCACACACTCCTTCCACGTTATGGGCTGGGGTAAGATGAACAGTCTAGATACACCACCCTTGCCATCTTACGTAGTCTCTCACATTGTGCTAGTTGGAGGCCCATGCTCAGTGGATGAATACTAGCTGACAGAAAAAGCATTACTTTTGCATACAGATGTCAGAAAACCAGACTCTCTGACAGTAATATACAGCCCTTTATTTCTTCATCTGTAAAACGGGTAACTAGACTTCCTTGTCAGGTTACTGTTTCATCGAATCTAACATTATTCATTATTTCCTTTTGAACACCAGCCCAAGAGGAAAAGAAAGATCTGGGCTCAATTAACAGCTCAGCATTCACAGCATCAATTGATGGCATTAACGGGAATAAGGATCTACAAATAATAGTACAGCACGTGATGATTTTTAAAACATCTTCATAAGCAGCAGGACATTTGATTCTTATGAGCAGCCTTGTCTGCTGAGCAAGATAGGCTTTATAATCTTCCTTTTACAGGTGAGGAAACTGAGTCAACAGGGATTAATATAATTATAATAACTAACATTTATTGAGTTCTAACTAGGTGCCAGGTATTATTTTGAATTCTTTCAAGTATTAATTCATTTAGTCTTCAAAGAATTCCATCGGGCAGGTGCTATTATCATCCTCATTTTACAGATGAGGAAATAAAGAGCAGAGAGGCCAGGTAACTTACACAGGCCCATTGAGCTATGAAATAGTAAAGCCAAGATTTGAGACCCCGGCAATCTGGTTGAACTGTCCAGCTCTCAAACACCACACCACAGCTGCCCCCATGAGTGGCACGGTGATTAATAGGCAGAGCCAGAACTTGAATTAAGCCCAATAACTCTAAGGCCAAAGCTCTTTTAGCAATTTCATGATACTGCAGAGATGAATTTATTATAATTAGATTTTATATGCTAAAAAAAACTGTCACACAATAAGTGGGGTCAGAAGAGAAATAGGGCAGACACAAGGCTCACTAGTGAATCTTCGCTACTTACTGCCTGAGGATTCTTGGCATGGAGGGATGGGAAGACCAATGGGTTTGGCTTGCCCTCAGGAAGATGGTTCGGGTGATCTGTCCTGGAAGCCTCTGCTTTGTAGGGGTACGTGAGATGCTGAGGGGGCTGGCTGGCTTGATGTTGTCTCGAAGATATCCGTGCGTGTGGCTTGGTTGGGGGCTGGGCAGGTGGGACTGGCTTCATGTGAGGAGGTAGGCCTGCCTTTTCCAGGCTCTCTTTCTGTGGTTTTCCTGAATCCTGAAGGCTCTGTGTGGTGCTGCCCAATGGGTGCCCAATCTGGAAATAAGGATATCGAAGCGCCTGGAATGACACATAAGGCTACTTTAGGAGAAAAGTCTAGACAGGAAGGTTAACACCATCAGGTTCACTGGGCTACATTTCAGGTGACTACAGTTAATACAATTTCGTAGCCCAAAACAACACCTTGACTCTGTAACACTTCTTGTGATTTTTCTTATCTAAATATCATCAAATGTATGTACTTAAACTCATTTGGTTAGAGCAGCCAGTTACACTGCTATTACCTTTGCTACTTCTGAAAAGTATTCTGGCTTAACACAGGTTCTGGCTTTGTAATATATTGCTATGTGTCTTAAATATAACATTTCACCTTTCTAAGCCCATTTCCTCATTCCACAGAAAGAGACGAAAATATATATAAAACTAAGACAGCCAAATACAATGATCCTAGAGGACCCTAAAGAATCAAAAGTAAAGTAAGCTTTTACCTCAAGAAAGCCAAGAACGTTTAATATGTGATACAGTTGAACCTTGGTATCAAAGACAACTGACAACTAAACTTTGTTAGTTCTGAATAAAAAAGTTTTCTAGATAGCCAAGGGATAAATCTCATAAGGCTGGGGTTTATAATTCTTACTGAAATATTGTCTTCCCTAGTGTTTTTGAATGGAAATCAATAAATGTATAATAACCTTTCTTAATGATTCTGAAACATAGTTATAAATATCTGTAATGATTATATATAAGCGTAAATACAGAAGCAAATGACATGTATACTGCGGTACAAGTCCTGAACCTTGGCATCTAACTCGAAAAGTCCTCTGTATAGTCCCAAGAATTTTTGCAAGTCTCAACTGACGTGGAGGTATTTTTAGCTTTTCTGACACTATTCTTAAAAGTACCCATTGCTCTCTTAGTTGCTTTTTACAGCATCTTTTCCTTTCATCTCTTGTGTATATCTTTTGAAAAGTGAGTTCATCATAAATCTTCCATCCTGCCCTGGAAATATTTATGAATTTCATGCACAGAAATACATTTCTGAGAGCGTTCCAACCTATTTAAGCCATCCAGAGTCTTATGGTACCAAATTAAGGCCCTTTCTTCTTTCAGCCTTTGGATAGCTACTTATCTACAATTCTTTAACCCCACTAAGTATCATCTCTCCAAATTCTAGCATCACATAAGCACTGTCTTCAAATGTCACTATCACTTTTGCTAACCCAAATCATCATCCCTGATTAGAACTGGTTACCTTTTTAAATTCTCTGGGTAATGTAATTGTCTCAATGAGACAAGGTAAGGAGGGGCCAGACACAACTAATGAAAAAGGCAGCTGGCAGGAGGCATGGGAGTGGTGGAGCTCACAGCACCATGCCTCTTTTGGGGATATTTTATAATCTAGGTCAAAGTGGCTGATGGAGGGTAGGTTGAGAAAACAGGAAGTATGGTGCAAGAAGACCTGCCGTCTGCATGATTGAATTGCAGTGATTGCACTATCTGTATTAGTTATTGGATGAGTAATTAGGACAAATTGCTCAGTTTTCTCATATATAGAATAAAAACAGTAACACTTATATAGTCTTCATGGGGTTAAAATCACATAAAAACATACTAAAGTATTTACAAAATGTAAAGTGCAAAAAAAAAAAAATGCCAATTACGGTTATGATTCCAGCTCTGCTGCTCTCTGTCATCTGTAAAACATTTTCAAATTCCCTTTCAACCACCAAACTGTTATATAATCTTAACCCATAGATGATATATTTGAAAATATTCTCCAAAGACAGGTAGATCTGTTTTTCATTTCCACATATATGGTAATGTACCATGTGAACTATATGCCAATTTTCAAAGCAACTATATCGTTTAAATCTTAACTACTTTAACTATACATAGCGAGCTTCAAACTATTATCTCTTATACATAATACACCATTAGTGGTATTCAATACTATTTTTCACCCATAGTACCAAATATAATACTTCCTTTGAGATTTATAGGAATTATTCACAGTTAGATATAAACTTCATAAGAAATCCATCAAACAGAAGAAAATGGAAGAAAACCTGACTAGCTGTTGGCCGTTTCTTGGGATCCCACTGAAGCATGTCTCTCAGGAGCTGAATTGCTTCACTGCTAGCATTTGGAATTAGGGTCTTCAGGTTATTTGGTATGCACTGGGGCCAGCGGAAGTTCATCGCATTTGAAAGTTGGTAGCCTTCAGGCCAGTCAGTCTGAAAGAAGGAAAAGGTAGAAATTTTGCTCAGCCAACTCACTGCAATGAGAGTTTATACTCTAGAATGCATACCAGTAATAGAAAGCAATCATGTCATTATCACATCCATATTCAATATCGCGGCACCATGTGTCATAAAACACGGGAGCATGCCAATGGAGAGACACAAAGAACATGAATTCTAAGGAAAAGTGGAAAGGATACTGGATTTGACATCAACTTGTTTCATAACCTTCAAACAAGATAGTTCCTCTGTTGAGATTTGGGGCTTGAACCAAATTAGAATTTTCAAAATTGAGTTCCATGAGACAGGTTTAAGAAACTGCTAAGAAATTGTGTGTTTTTTTTTTTGGGGGGGGGTGGGGTATAAAAATAAAACATCTTGTCCTCTGTTAAATAAATTTGGTAAACACTAAATATGACTATATCCTCATCTTGAAGATTGAAAATATACATGTGGAGAGGTCCAGCAGTAAAGAAAGCTGCTCCACACAATGTTAAGCCCTTCACTTTTTCATACATCATACCTATGGGACACTAAATGCTGGAGTGAATGACAGAAAAGAATGAATGAATAATCTTTATGGTGCCCTCTAGTTTCAACACTCCACTATTTTACAAGACACATTCTTGTGTAATTGTTTGTTTTAAAGCAAAGTGGCACTATGAATAGCTTATATCATTTATTCACTTAGATAGTGAGTGCCTTCTATAGGCTTAGTATAAGGTGTCCAAAACTAATCTGATATAAATCTTGCCCGTAAGGATATAACTGTCTAAAGAAGAAAACAAGACATTTATTTAAAAACAATAATACAGAATAAAAAGTAATAAAGATCACAAGAGAGTACAGATAGTTATACAAAGAAGGGAGAGATTCTAGCAGGACACTGAAAATCCTGAAGAGGTAGCATTAATGACTCAAATGACTTAATTTTTTTGAGGGATTAGTCTTATACCGGCAATGATGCCTGGACCTAGAAAAATAAACACAAGACAAATCCTTGCCCTGAGTGAGCTGATGGTCCATGAAAGAGATATATGCACAGATCATTATATTAATAACACAGAACACAGTTGAAGATGGAGAGGAGATTAGAGGGAAAAGATTGTTGTGGGGCCTTGGAAGAAGTGTGGGATTTGGGTATATCAAAGACCTTCAGTCGGGCAGAGCATGTATATGCAGAGTGCTGTCGTGGTTGGGGAGTAGGAGAAGGAGATATGATCTTTGGGACAGGGAATGATAGTTATGGGGGCTGTGTGATGGGGAGTCAGCAAATATTTTTAGGAGGAGAAGACAGTACCAGAGTTGTCCTTTATGAGGATGAACTCACTGAAGACTGAAAGATAAGCTGGAGGAAAATGACTTGAAGGCAGAAACACGGTTACCTCCAGACAGACAGTGTGAGCATGAGCCAGTCTATGAGCATGGCCCTGTCTGGGGCAGTGGGACTCGTAGGGCAAGAACCATGTGAGGGATACTATGTAGCGATATTCAATTGGATTTCAGGGCCAACTGCTTGGGGAAGGGGAAAGGAGAGTAAGGGAAAGAGAGAAGGTAAAAGGGAAACCCAGCCTCAAGGATCGAGCTCTGGAATTATGATGGGATCACAGATAGAGATGGAGAGTGAATGAAAGAAGCTAGTTGGGGGTGTAAACAAAAAGCAATTTGGTATACCTTAAACCAATACAATGCTGTATGTCAAGTATATCTCAATAAAAATGAAAGAAAAAATATATAAATATGCAACTATGTAAAATTTAAAAATACATAAATTTAGAAGTATAAAAATAAAAGTGCACTAAAATATTCAACACAATATGTAAAGTGAGAAAGAAATTACTGCAGTAAAACCTTCCAATGTGTTTGTATTATGTGGAAGAAGTTTTAGAAAAAAAAGGCAGTTTGCATCAGACGTGTTGAGTCTGAGGTGATGTAGAGGGCATCAGGAGCAAATCTCAGAGGATTGTAAATATGCAAGTAGAGTTCTAAAGGAGGCAGGTGAGAGCTACTGATTATATTTAGGAGACTTCTGAATAAATTATAAGCTTTGTAGCCATGAGAATAGAGAAACTGCAAAGGGGGTGAGATGCCATAGAGAGAAAAGCAGAGGGAGCCAGGACAAACAGATCTTATACTTAAGAGTAACCAGAGGGTGCAAAGTGGCTGTGTCCAGAACGTGGGCATTGAAAGATTGCTGAAATCGAGAGAAAGATTCCAGGATGAGCAGGTGATCAGCAGTGCCAATGTCACACTGGGTAGAGGCAAGGGAACACAGTGTGCTGCTGGCTTTGGCCCACAGCCTTTGTTCCTTGTCATTACCTTCTTCGGTGTCCCCAACACTTGGCAAATTTTGAAGATCGTGTCAATTTCACTGGCCCCAGGGAAGAGTGGCCTGAGGGTGTACACTTCTGCCATGATGCAGCCTACAGCCCAGATGTCAATGGGGGAGCTGTAGTGAGTGGACCTCAGGAGCACCTCTGGAGCCCTGTACCTGGAGGGACAAAGGGGAACTGCTGGTTATTGCTTCCACTTGTAGTCAATCAAACACACAATCAATTCTCAGTGAGAGAGCTTAGGTATCTCTATTTGTGTCTAATTCGGTGTGGTACACGGATGTGTGAAGATTTGGCAATTGCTGTGGCTGCTGTCATAAAGCAGTATTTCTCTATCTCACAGTATTTTCTGTTGAGCATGCCTCTATAGGACGCCCCTCCACAGCAGCTTTGGGAAACATAAAGAGTGAGAGTGACAGTGAGGGAGAGTGAGAATGAGAGAGAAGAGAAATAGAGAACAAAAATTTATTGTTTTTAGGCTACTTCTTAGTCATGGCCAACTGCTTAAAACAAATTCTTAGGTCTGAAAGTTTCAATAACAGCAATTACCCAGTTTTTCAGACAGGTCTTCTAAGAATCTTGTATATAACTCTTTTAGGAAACAGTCTTCAGGAAGGTCTATATACAAAATATTATTTATGTTATGGGAAAGCATGGTAAACTTCCTTTTACAATTATTTACAATACAAGTTTTAATGCTAATGTACTTACAGATATGTGTCTCAAATTGCACTATTTCTCTTAGTGAAAAGTTAACATTTGTGCCATTAATATTATCCTCAGTATAATGGTATATTTTTAAAGAAGTGTAATTAAATAATTTCGAGGAAAATGGTATTCACCATCTGGTAGATACATAGTCTGTGTATGGAGGTCTTGATCGGATTTCTCGGGCCAATCCAAAGTCTGCAATTTTCACAAGTTCTGGTCCCATGCAGAGAAGGTTCTCAGGCTTTAAGTCTCGATGGAAGAAGCCTGCAGAGACAGTGGAGAAGGAATCCTAATGCAAGCTCACTCTTTGCAGCTGTATTGTTCTTTTCATAACAATTATAATCTAAAGAGTAGTCAGGTATGACACTGAAGGCTCTATACATTCCTCCCACTGATAATGTAGAGTTTTTTTTTTTTAATTTTTATTTTTCAATTAGAGTTATAAGGTAGAGTCTTTTGAACTCTCAAAAGGTTGCATTAATTTCCCTTTGATGAATTCAAAATGTAAAATTCAAAAGTTGATCTTCGTAATTTTTTTTCCAAAAGAGAAAACATCTTTTAAAATACCAAAACTCAGTAGGTAGGGGCTGAGATAACTTTGCAAAAGATTCTATGGCTCAAGGAAAAAAATATCACGCCTACCCTGCCCAAGCCAGCCACAAAAAATTTGAGGTTACAATAATTTCAACAGTTTATACCACGACAAAAATACAATTACAATTTTTGTTCAAGAAATAGGGATTTATGAATATGACCAACTCATATCTGAGATTCTGGTGTGCATTGCAACAGATGTTTAAATGTTAAACACTTACTACTTGGCCTAATAAAATAGAGGTACAGCTACAACTCACATTGTGAAAGACAAAGATAACTCACCAAATGGGAAGCCTGTCTCAACTACATCAGAGCTTTGGGGAGATATTCAACACACAAACCTTCCAGGAGCGCTCAGACACCTACTGGTCAATAATAAATGCCTTTGAAAACCAAGAACCTTCCACTTGTAGAGAGCATCGCCAACACAGACATCATTCTATGTAACTCTAAATCTCAGTGGAACACCCAAACTAGAAATAGAACTCTGTTAATTCTGCTGATGGTATTATTTGTTACGTGCTTTCATTATCAATGCTGTGAAAGTCAGATCCTAACTAGCACGTTATGGGAGAGATTAATAGCCATCACTGAAGAGCTACGCTACTTCTCAACACCTCTATGGTGATAATGCTCAGATCTGTAGTTGTAATGTGCCTTCTCCACCCTTCTCTAGACTTATGTTTCTAACAGGATAGCTGCTAGATGTCACTGTCAATCCCACATCAACCTGTCCTAAACCATCTCTCCTTCTTGAACTTTTGATAAGATATCCAGACACTTTGTAGTTATAGTGGATCCACCTTTCTCTACACAATCATGAAATTGTCACATTTTTCATCAAAATATCTCATGTCTGTCCCATTTGCTTTTTCTCACTATCCTCTCCAAAATCCTTGCTCTTGCCACCTGTCCCTGCATTGCTACTTTCTACCAGGCCTTCCTTGCTTCAGTTTGTCTGGATTCTCACACTTACTGATAATTTAAACACTATCTCGCCCTTGACACTGTCCCATCCAAGAGTGCTTGCACACGTACATGCACACACACACACCCCTTCCACAGCTCCTTTTTAAATTATTTAACAAGCCTAAACTACTTTCAATCTATCTAGAGACAAAATTATTTTCCAACACTTACCATCAATGTGTAAAATGTGTTCCAATCAGGTAAAATTCTTTAACTTCATTACATTTATTCCCATTAACAATGCTGTACCCTTGTACTTTTTGTCTACACCAATCCCAATCTTTGCCATCCTTCAAGACCTGTTTTGAGTTTTCCCTCCTCTAGGAGGACATTCTAATATGCTAGCATTCATTTATTCATTCATAAAACCAATAAATATTCATGGAGGGCTTACTCCATGCCAGGAACTGAATTAAGCTCTGTGGACTCAGAAGCAGCTCAAATGAACACGGCGCTTTCCTTGGTGGATGTAATAGGTCCTCCCTTCTGAACTTGGGCAGAGCTCTATCATTTTCAGGTATGTTAACCATCTTTCACTAATTAGATGCCGCACTTTAAGGGTAGAAGCTAGTTATTATTTCTACTAATGTCTAGCATAGTGGCAGGAGCATGGTGGCCTCATAATATATTCTTATTGATTAAACAAAGGACTAGAATAGGTTTGCAGAGAACATGAAGAAGCTTAATGGTGACAGATATACCTGGGCCAAATAGGTAGGGGCAATCGAGAGCAGACCAGGGCTGTTGAGAGAGCAGGAGGAAGGAAGGCTCACAAGACAGCAACTGAAAACTGAGAGGAGAACAATGACCCTAATGCAATGTAGGAGACACCGAGGGCTCAGTGTGGGAAGTCCTCAACCAGCAGGACTAAATCTACTAGTCGGGTTCATTTTCCAAAAACCTCTGTTTTAGAGGAAGAGGAAACTGATTATAATAAAAGGACACTCTTCTTTGTTCATCATTCTGAGGACACCAGGGTTTAGTACTAGGTCAAGTTCCAAATGGATAGTATTAATGACATAATGATGGGTTTGTATGGTGAATGGCTGGCTTAGACAGACAAAGTGAATATAATTATGGAGGCTAGAACCCAGTACACATAGATGGGCTGAAGGCAGAGAAGTTATTGCATATATTCAAGAGGGCCACAGATAAAAAAAAAAAAAAGTACTCCCTTCTCACCAAGCTTCTTCTATTTTCCATAATCCAAGGCATTGAGAAGATCAAAAGAATTAGACTTGGGTTAGACCAGACACAGGCACAATAGTTTTATATTTGTATAGCATATATGCATGTGTATGTATATTTATGAGCGTTTGTATGTATATATGGGTTTGGAAAAAATCTCTCTATATATTCCATTGCTTCATTCTATATCCTGCCATTATGCCAGTATATACCTAATGGCCTTTCTCATACAATTCTTTAAGTATCCTAACCAAATAAGAGTAAATTAAACCTAAATTATAGCAAGAACCAAACTTGAAATGGCCCACTCAGCAAGTTCAAATAGTAATTCAGTATTAGTCAAGAATGGCCTTTAAAATGAAAAAAAAAAAAAATTTCTGATGTGGACAAATGTGGATCGCTTATTCTCGGCCTAATGAAATAAAGATGATCAATGCTCACCAGAGTAGGTGAGGTCTGTTCTAAGACTTAGTGTAACGAAGTCATCATGTTTGAACCCCGTTCTTTAGGGCACTACCAACTCCCACAAGGCCTGACTGCATGCTCCCACCTTGGAACTGACTTAAGAATGTGTGAATACAAGCAGTGATTAGGCAGTGATCTCATTTGTCAGTACATCCAGGAAGAATCCCGTGACCCCTAAAAACATGTAAACTGAGACCACTGTCTCTCTTCCTAAAAACTAAGAGCATTCAAAACACCCTAAATGAGAAAAGAAATGGCAGACATTGTTTTCTTACTGAACGGATAGGAAAGTGAATCATGATGATGGCAGGGGGATGAATTATTCATAGTCCTACTAAGAAATGTGTCAGAGCTGTTGTACAATGAAGCTCTATTCTGACCATCTTGATACTTATAGCTAAATCTTGATTTTGTGGTTCTGTTCCTCTCAAATTTTGAATACTATTTCTCCTCTTACACTCTCTTTTTCTCTTCTGGTTGAGCTAAATTGTTATTTCTAAACTTATGCGACATGAGTCATTTGTCCTCCAGCCTCTAAGTGCCATTGCAATTTCCTGTTACCATCTATAACACTCACGTCAACAAACTTGCATTTTCTCCCTGTTTTGTTCACCCCATCACATCAACTGGTATTCAGGTACAAGTATCATTCTTGCACCAGACCTTGTACCTTGCTTCAACCCTGGGTCATGCTCCCGTAAACACTGACTACCTCCTCCTATCAGTCAAGCTTCATTCTTTCCCTCTCTACTAACTGTTCTTTAATCCTACTTCCACAGAGAGCATGTACACTAATGAGAATAAAGATTCTGGTTCTCCATATGTCCCTCTAAGTAGCTTTCCTTTCTATGGGTCATACTTCAGGCCCAAAATAAACCATCAGTGGGAAAATGGCTAGGAAAAAAATTAATTGCAAACACTCTTTAAAATGACTGGTTAAAATTATATTTATCAGTTGATATATGTTGTCTGTTATACTGTATTCAAGTATAAGCCTTTATAATTAGGAAGCATTTATGATTATATCTGTAGGATATCTAGCCCTCTGTTCTTTTCATTATTGAATAACAGCAACAGCTATTATTAGCCTTATACCCATGAGTTTTATTCCTTGGTGACAAAAAGTATAAGGCCTTCACATCATATACATTTACTGTTCATCTCTATTTTAACAACAAAATTACTATTTCCATATGAGAGGCAATACTGGTCAAGAGTACAGACTCAAATCCCAATTTTGTTTACTGGCTGGCAAATTACTTAACTTCTCTGTGCCTCATCTTCTTCATCGGTAAAATGGGGAATATAACAGCATCTATCTTGTGGGGTTGTTTGGCAGGATTCAATTTGTTAATATCTATAAAGTTTTTAGAATAGTGATTGACACACTGGTACCTCGCAAGAGCTTCTCATTGTCTCTTCCCAAGAACCTGGTAAAGTGGGCAGGCAGATATGGCTCCTTTTTTGTAGATAAGAATTGAGGCTCATAAGGCTAGAGATGTGCCCCACCATCTCTGAGAGGGTAGGGCTAAGCTCTGATCTGATTCCTGGGTGGGTCCATGTTCTTCTGATGTGTACACTGGGGCTTATAACAAGAGTTCACTTCCTCTTCTGTGCTTCTGATTCATAATGCAAACCCTTTTTAGCGAGTCATGCAGAGATCACGCAATAGCTAAGTGCTGTTATGATAAGAACCTTCCTGTTCAAAACTGTTTGACTTTCAGAATTCAGAAACAGCCCTTCAATTTAATTTCAGGGTACTCCATGCCATTCGAATGACAGAGGGATTGTCTCTTTCATCCTGGCAGAAAATATGTTGTGTTTACTATTCATTAAGAACCCTGGGGCAAGGAAAATATCGAGTCACAAAGAAGGCCTTCTCCACTCTGCTATGTTCTGTTAATGATGAACCTGATATGAATATGTGGAAAGAACAAGAGAACACTCAAACACTATGAATTTATGTAGCACACCTTCTAGCTATGGAAGTTTAAGCTCACAGATATTACTGAATTTAAAATGTTTTTACCAAGAAGGTCACGGGGACAGCAACACACAGAAAGGCCAAGGCATGACTCAAAGTCAAGCACAGGAAGACAGTGGTGAAACACATAAGCAGAGAACCACTTCTTGGGGCAAAACACTGTTCTCTAAGCCACAATGCATTTCTGAACACCGGCACGGATAAGTGTGACCTGGATATTTGTAAGGGCAGGTTGAGGATAAAACACGGTTTGCATTAATTATTTAATTCCTGCAAAGTACATATGCTTTGGCATTGCTCAATCAGTCCCAAGCAAAATCATGTTTTCATTCCCTGTGGGGGAAAAGTACTCAGTGACATGAACTATGGCCATAGCAACTACCTGCAATGCTGTTCTCCCTCTCAAAGGAATCGACTCCCCAGAGACAGACTATGCCTTCACAGTGAGAATGAGCTACTGAGGAACAGCCTGAAACTCTCAAGACAAATCTGTGAAGTGCGTTAGGTTTTTTCCTCCTACTACTGGAGGAAAGGGATGATATAGAGTTACATGTGCACCTAACCAAAGTCAAGTCAATACCATATAAAAACCATGAAGAAGTTTCCAAAAATCATTTATCAGTGAAAATGAGATAGGACTTACAAAATTAATATCCATCCCACTTACAATTATTATTGCTATTTTCTTCACCTCTTACTCTCGTTTGCTTTGAGAACAGACAGGTTTTTCTACTGAAGCATGGCAAATGGGCACAGATATCTGAGCTAATTTCTGCTCTACCACTTTATTACTGTGGGGCCTTTGACAGGTTTTTAAAACTCTTTGAACCTGTTTCCTCTTCTATCAAAGGAAGATACCATCCATCCTTTCTATCTAAGAAATTGGCAAAGAAATAAAAAAGGTGACAGAGAAAATGTTATTAAGTTAAAACTAGTACTGGGTGCTTAACAGCTGGGGAAAGTGTCCACAAGAATCTCTGGTAATAGCAATGGTGCTGGGGTTATAAAAATAAAGGTGATCTGACCTTCTCCATAAACTGAGCTCCCCCTGCAGTTTCCATACATAATCCGTTTGTCTAAGGCATGCGAGGGAAAAACAATGCAGAAGAATGGCAAATAAATAAGTAAAGAAATAAATATATATTTTAAAAATAAATAAAAATTTAAAAATATCAAAAGAGCTATTTTGACACAATGTTATATGGATTATTATTGGATACAAATATGTATTGTGAGTGCACATATATGTGCATTTGTGTGTATGTATATGGGGAACAGTATATATAGGTACATGTGCATCTAGGTATGTGTACTTGTAGATGTATATGCACATAGATGAGGGTATGTGTATGTATTCATTTGGTGGGATTAGGATCTGGATAAAATGTTACACGTTCTTTCTGGCAACAAATATCTGAGTCTCATGAAAAGCAGCAAAAGAGGAAAAGAAGAAAAGCCAAAGAACATTAACTTTCTTTTAGGTTCCCCTAGTCAATTTTCACCACTGAGCAAACAGCCCAAGTAACTGAGACACTATGACTGGTCCCTATTTGAAAACATTCTGGATGACCATTTTCTTTTCAGAATCTCTTTTATTTCTTATCATTCCCCGCCCCCCTCCCCCCACGCCCCCGCCCCGTTCTTAAATCTAGCAAGTAACTGTTTTCTTATTTGTCTCTAATGTCTTACCAGAAGTTTTTCGTGTTTTGTAAATTCATACCATCTTGTGTGAGTTCTGGTGACTAAAGACTAACATACTAGTTCTATCATTGTTAGCAGAATCAGACATATCTTTTACTAAAAACTTTTTACTAGAATCGGTTCACAATTTGACTCAGTCTTGCATATTACTAAGATCATTCAGCACGTGCCTGAGGCTGACAAGAATTTGCACAGAGAACCCTGTCTCTTGTTTGTGTTTCATTTAGTTTGCAAATGTGTGGAGATACTTAGAGGTTAACGAGCAGGCTGGGAATGATCCTAGATGTGCCATACCACAGGCTGTGGCACAATGTCTTTTCTATTCAATGCCAATGTGTGTCAGATCTGACCTGTGTTATCAAAGCGCCTCCATCCAGCTTCCTTACTGGGTAATGAAACTTATTTGTTGGTGCGATATTTGTACTGGCAATGACATCCTTAGACGGAGAGAATGGATTTCTGCCTGTGCAAGATCAGCGCTTTACCCATCTGTCTATATATTAAAGCAGCCTCAAATGACCTCCCGAAGGGCCTCCTGGCTCTACTGGTGAAGACGTCCATCTCAGAGCTCTGCGTTCACGAGGAGGTATCAACCCAACCCCAGCTGGGTCTGTGTTTGGTTAGTAATAGAGACTAGTAATAGTAATGTCCCAGGTATCTGCTGGACAATATAACCTCAAATTCATTACTACTCAAATATCTTTCAAAAGCTCAGCTCAAAAGAACAAATGTGATAGAGGATTTCCTGAAGGATATGTGGCCATCCATTTCTCTAGATACTCTAAACCTTTCCTTGAATCATACTGGGCCTCAGTAGAACTGTTTTCTCTGATCAGGTGATATAAGTGGCGTATCTGAGGGATATAATATGAAACTGCTCTATGTAATCTGTCACTGTGTTTACCATAAAGTCACATTGTTACATACTGTTCCCTCTTCAAAGATCCAAAAGAGAAACCTCTCTGGTCTTGGTACTAAGAATAGTTCTGTTTCTCTTGGGCAACTGATATGCTTCACCTTGGGGAAACGTTGTAGTTTGTAACAGGTCATGTTTCACATTTTGCACTGTCAGAAAGCAAGCTCAGAATCAAATCTGTAGCCTGCTTCTTCTACTTAAAACATGCTGATATGCACTTTGTGGATTAACCTCACCCCTGGCTATAGCCATACCTTGTTTTGCCTTTGCCTTTTTCTTTCTTTGCTAATTTTAAATTAGTTTTATTTCCCTGTGTTGCACAAATCTTGTTAGACTCTTTTTGAAATCTTTTGAACAAACTGAAATATAAATACATTAGAAAAATGAGAAGCCACAGCAAATCAGTATTTGCAGGTTAAATATGTAAAGCTCTCTGAATTCTAATGTTAGGTTTCTCATCAATACACCACTTAATAGTCAGGAAAAATTTTTAGATCTATAACTAACAAGCTTAATGATAAAGCCTAAGGAATAAGAACATGCAAACATGATAAATAATGAGGGAAATTCAGAAATCAGATTATGGAATTTAATGTATTTCAAAATCCATTGTCAGCCTCTCAACATTTCAACCTTTTCTGGGAGTAAGTTACAAAAGACCATGATGTTTCCTACATCTTCTACCTGATGACAACATCTCACTGCTATTCAAAAGCACGATACTCCAAATCACCTACCGTGTTTGTGAATAAATGCAAGTCCTTGCAATATCTGGTACATAATATTTCTTATAGCAGACTCAGGAAACAACTTATTTCTGTATGGGGCAGAGAAAAGAAGTTGTAAATCCAGATTTACATATAAAAACAAATCTCATTTTCCTATTCTTTTGGTTGTGTAGTAAGAATTTATGAAAATATTTGCTCATGTGATAATTTGACTAGACCTTTTGATAATAAAGACCAAAGAAAAACCATTTATACATGGATCAGAATGACCTTATAAATACCAAGTACATTCAGTTATGTTACAAAGAAGCAATAATAAACATTTTATAGTAACCTCTCCAAATTCTCTCTAATATATCATATAAAAATCTTCTCTCTCCATAATATAATCTAAAACTTTAAAAAAATTTAATGGCAAAAATCTAAGGCCTTATGACATTCAGCAGATAGTGACATTTTCTCGCTGGCTGGGCAAACCACACAGCTTCACTGCTGTTATTGACAATAAAGATGATATTTGTTCACTGAAATCACTCAGAAGGACTACTTAGAATGGCATTCATTTGCCACCAAGAAAATGTGCCCAAGAAAATGTAACTTCCAAGAGATAGTCTATGATTAAAATAATCTTCATAAAGAAGACATAGAGAAAAAAAATTGTGCCTAAGAGGTTCACTTTAAAGTTTAAAATTACCATAGCAGGTAATTTTTTATTAGTCTCCTCTGCCCAGCACACAAGCCTATGGGCAATGTAGTAAGAAAGGAACTGAAATAAACCTAGACGTTTTCAAATGGAGGTCTCAAAATGAATGAAGCTTTTACACCCTTGACCTATAGCTGCTCTGCCCATACATCCTTGAGGGAATGGAGAACTGCAGGGTATCTGTTAAATCTCTGAGCTTCTTTGGGTAAATAACCCATTAAAAAATGAAAACAGCTTAATTGAAAGTAGCTTCTAGGAAACTATCAAAAGGCCTCCAAAGTAGGAATGTGGGTTGGGCCCCTCATCTAAAGGGTCGCTTTAAACAGTGAAGCCTAAGTAACATGATAGGGGTAAAAAATGTAGAAAGAAAACATGCCCACTTTGCTATATTTATTTCTAAGATAATGAAAACTAAACTGTACCTTTCTTTAATGAGCTGGTAAAGATTTTCCTTCATGTACTCAAAGATAAAATAAAGATGATCATTTTCTCTGATAACCTCTTTTAATTTTACTACATTGGCGTGGTTTAGCTTCTTTAAAGACTGAGAGGAAAAAACACAAAAAAATTAGAAAAAAAACTACTGTTAAAAAAAAAAAGTAATCCTATGTATACTTAAGAAGAAACACCTAATTCTGAAACCACAGTAATGTCACAATTGATATCTCATTGACAATTTAATAAAGTGTGTCTGAAATAGATAGTAACTTAATATGAACAAACTATCTTGATTCACTGAATAGAAAATAAGTACTTGATCATAACTGGTATTTCTGGCTGCTGCAAGCACCAGGCAATGGGCCTAGGCTATTTTAGGTGCAATCCTCCAAACGATAGAATCCAGGCTTTGGAAGTTGCCAGAGAGGAATCAACTGGAAGCTGAGGCTTTGATAGTTCTAGCTTTGGAGAAGGTAGATGCTTTGGAGTGAGGTCACCAGCTGACAGTCTGCATACAGACACTTTGAAAAGGAAATTGTTTAAATAGACAGAAGCTGATAACCAGACTCTCAACTTTCATCTGACTTATGTGCATCCATGAGACAGACACATAGCACTCTTTACAATGTGAGTTATAAAAGAGAAGAAGGAAGAGAAATCTCATTGGAAAAAGATTCTGAAGTGATATGGGAAAAACATCCTTGCATCAAAAATACCAAAGGCAAAACAGGCACAAGGAACAAGAGGGTGGCTCGGGCATGTCGCATGACCTTCTCATTATTCATCCTTGTGCATATGCAGTTTTTCTTTTCCTAGAAGATACACATGAGTACAGCCATGTGTTCACTATTTTCTCCTTGCCTCATTAATTGTGTCAATGGTGAGCAAGTACACTTTTGTATTAGTGGGCAGCAATCTCGTTCATCTACAACAACCAGTGATACCCAATTGCCGGCATTCTCACTATAAAATCAGGATTTGATAGACTTGCTCCTTCAAGGAAGCCTCAAAGGGTCTCACTCTGGCCAGTGGGATGAGCCTCTTCCTCACAGAGAAGTGAGTCCAATAAATTGTAAAGCTCTCTTTATCTTTGAATTTCCTTAAAGAATATCCCCTTTTAAAGCAAACTAATACAATGTCTGAAGATGAAAATGTTGACATGAATATCTGAATCTGAAAGGACACCCAGTAATAAGGTACCCCAGGGATCAGAGCCGGAGAATGTGTAATATGATCAAGTTGCTCCGAGTAGGGGGGAAGACAGAGGAATATGGCCAGAATAAAATGAGACTCTTCTGAAGCCTCTTTCCTGAAAGGCAACCTCCTGCCAAGATGCCTCTCTGACAGGAAATACTCAGCTGTTTTGGCCAAAGGGCCAGATCCTTTTGAATGACCCAACTGGGCTGATAACTTCTTTTAGTTGGGTTGGCTTCCTGGTTCTCCATGAGTAACAAACACAAACATTG
The DNA here is from genome assembly GCA_004027375.1 of Macroglossus sobrinus. NCBI lineage: Eukaryota > Metazoa > Chordata > Mammalia > Chiroptera > Pteropodidae > Macroglossus > Macroglossus sobrinus. Next base: position 161,286 of record PVKZ01002126.1, read on the forward strand.
CTCAACTTGTAAGTAGTAGTCACTGGATTCTCATGGGCTGCAGCTATCTTTTCTGCTTGTTTGCTTAAAATGCACCACAAGCAATGGCTGAGATGTCCAGTGGACTAGCAGCAAATTTGTTCAGAGAAAAATAAAGTAAGTTTTAAAGCCCTTCAAGAAGAGAATTCTAGGCAAGGAGTAGGGTACCTTCCACTTTTAGCCTGAAGTATGCTTTGAGCATTAAATACTAGCCCATCTGAGTGGCTCTCAGCTCTTTTTCCTAAGTGAGGCTCATGAGCAAGTTATAATCTATATTAGCTTAAAATAAAAATAATTAATTTTTGTGTAGAGGACTTCATGTGACTCATTTTACAGAGATATATTTTCAAAAAGAAGGCATCTTATTTTGGCTTAGGAAAGGTTTACAAAGGAGAAGAAGAGGCAGGAAAGCTGCATCAAATCAGAGAAGCAGAAATAACAAATTAAACTGGGGTCAGCAGTCCGATGGGGACTGTTTATCCCCATAGACAAAAGTTCTTACTATGAACAAAACTACAGTAAATGCTCACTTTATGCCACTGATAGGTTCTTGGAACTTCGGCAAACCAGCATCTAATGAAACCAATTTTATCACAGGCCAACTGATATAAATAAGAGTTAATTTCCTACAGCATCTCATCAATGTTATAACAAAACGATGATGAACAAAAGAATATTATCTGCTGTACAATGTACTGGGCCCCAAGGATATCCTGGGCATAAGAGACAGTGCTTGCCCTTAAGAGGCAAACAACCTAATTGAAAAAAGAGGACATGAGTACAAAATATATGTAGCAGAATAAGGAAGACCGTATCAAGGATCAAAGGAATGACAGAGACAAACAACAGAGGAGTAATTATTAAACCCTGCATAATTAGCCATCATTCAAAATGTGACTTGAAAGAGGAATAACAAATAGACAAACTCAGTGGGAGGGAAAGGGTGTGTCTGGAGGTAAGGGTGTGAAAGTAGAGTGGCATACTACGTCTACGAATGAGAACTTCTCCCGTCTGGTTCAGAAGAAAGCTCATCTGAAAACCTTTTAGGGAAGTGGGAAGGGAAAATGCTGTTTGGATACAAGGTGGATACCCACTGAAGCCTCCGACAAACCTGGGTTTGAAACCAGGCTTTGAGGCTTAGAGTTGTGTTTACCTCAAGCAAGTTACTGAGTTTGGGCCTCAGTGTTCTCATCAGCAAAGTCAAGATACTAACACTCTCCTCATCAGGTAGTTGTGGAGATGAAAGAAGACAGTGTATGTAAAGCACCTAAGGTGATTTCTGGTCCATAATATCCTTTTGATAGATGGAAGAAAGTGTATGAGCAGCTGAATATCATGAAGATCATTATGGTAGCAGCACACAGGATGGATGAAAAGTGTGAAAACTGGGATTACACAGGCCACCTACGAGGAGCTGTGGCTTCTGGATAAACAATTAACAGAAGGGGGAGAAAATATGAGCACTGGGGGACGCAGACATTCTAGAAAATACAGGCATGATATTCATGAAGCAGGGATCAGCAAACCTTTCTGTAGAAAAACAGAAAGGTTTTTAGGCTTTCTAGGTCATATAGTCTCTGCTGCAAACACTCAGCTTTCCTATTGGAGCATGAAATCAACCATAGGTAACATGCAAACAAATTGACATGGCTGTGCTCCACAAAATTTTACTTATAAAAACAGGTTGTGGCATTTGTCAACCCCTGCTCTAATGCATAAAAGATTTGTTGAGACTGCTGAAATTAGGGGAATGAATGAAATTACCCAGGAGTAGAGACAGAGCAAAGAAAAAATAAGAATAGAATGCAAGAAATCACTGATATTTAAGGAGTGAATCACAGAAGAACTGGTGAAAAGCAAGAAAGTGGTAGGACACCTGGGTGAAAGCAGAGTCACAAAGCCCTGGGAGAGGAGAGGAAGAAGCAGTCAACAGCACCCAACACTGCAGACAAAAAAGTGCTTGAGAGAATGATCCTGGACTTGGAAACTGGCGACTTTTAAGGAGCAGCTTCAGTGGCACTGCAGAGAGAGATGCTGACTCAATTAAGTGGAAAGTCAGTGGTAGGTGGGAAATGATGGAGAAAGGAGATATTTGGAAGGTAAGGTAAGGAAAGGTAAGGAAAGTGGTGGAAGCTCAAGAGGCTAGAGGGCTGAGGCTGATTAGAGAGAATGGTGGGAACATTTATAGACTGAAGAGAAGGAACCATTGTGCAAAGGTTTACAATGATCAAAAGGTGGGAGCAACACAAATGTCCATCAGTGGATGAATGGATGAATAAAATGTGGTATATCCATACAATGGAATATGATTCCTCCTTAAAAAGAAATTCTAACACATGCTATAACATAGATGAACCCTGAAGATATTATGCTAAGTGAAATAAGGCAAATAACAGGAATACCTTGAAGATAGTGCAGGTTCAGTTCCAGACCACTACAATAAAGTGAGTTAGAGCGTTCTGCCTTCAGTTTGTAAAAAATGCAACATCTGTGAAGTGCAATAAAATGAGGTATGCCTGTACTGTATGATTTCGCTTATATAGATACCAAGAGTAGTCAAATTTATAAAGGCAGAAAACAGAATGGTGGTTGCTGGGGGTGGGTGTTACGGGGAGATATTGCTTAATGGGTATGATTTCCAGTTTTTCAGGATGAAAGAGTTCTAGAGATGGATGGTGATGATGGTTGTACAACAATGTGAACATATTTAATAACACTGAACTGTATACACCTACAAATGGTTACGATGGCAAGTTTTATGTTATTTGTATTTCATCACAATTTTAAAGAAAAAGGACATTAGTAGGAAACAATAAATCTTAATAAATCTGTGGTTTACTTAATAATATACACAAAAGTTTTTAAAAAATATATTTACCAATGATAGCAGAGCAATTATCTACTTTGAGCTATTAACTGCATAATGTTATCTTTTGTCCCCTTTTTTGGCAACAGTGAAACAAGTTCAACAGAATGACTATATCAACTATAAATCTAAGCATGTGAAAACCCATTTTAATCAGTCATACATAAATTATTCCCTATTGTTATTAATAAATACCTTAACCTCCCGAAGGTTCATGCATTCCTCCCAGGAATAAAACTTTCTTTTCATTCTAAAAGAGAAGAGAGAAACAAATAGTATGCTTATTCCCAGGAAGAGGCTAAACTTTATTTTTTAAAAATGTTTTTATTCTGAACCTAATGAATAGTGTTTAAAGTTGGTTTTGATTTCTATCAAATATAATACCACCCCAAACAGTACTTATTTTAAAATCTGACAGTGTAATCAATCCTACATCACTCAATTTCCCAGCAGAGGTGGTACAGTACAGTGCAGAGGCCTGGACTGCTGTCTTGCTGTATCGCTAATTGGCTAACCTTGTCCTGGAGGAAAATATCTCATTTTCATTTTATCTAGACCAACAGCTATCCAAGAGAATTTTCTGGTTTGTTGGAAATGTTCTGTGCTATCCAGCCACTGAGCAGTTGGAATGTGCTAGTGCAACATAGGAACTGAATTTTTATTTAAATTTATATATAATCCCACATATAGTCACCTGCTTCCGTGTTAGACAACACAGTTCTAGACCTTCCAGTACAGGCCTCGGCAAACTATGGCCCATGGGTCAATTCCACTCCATCATCTGTTTCTAGATAGCCCATAAGCTGAGATGGCATTTACATTTTTAAATAGTTTGGGACAACAAATCAAAAGATGATTTTGCAACATGTGAACATTATCTGAAATTCAAATTTCAGTTTCCATAAATGAAATTGTATTGGAATACAACCACACTCATTCATTTATATATGGTCTATGTCTGCTTTCACATTACAGCAGCAGAGCAGAGTTGTGATGGGGACCACATGGCCTGCAAAGCCTAAAATATTTAGTCTGGCTCTTTACAGAAAAAGTATGCCAATCCCTACTATAGAGCCTAAGGGGAGAAAGAAAACCATATTAGCTAACCAGAAACCCAAGTTTCAAGGTTGTATCTTTCATCACACTTCAATCACATTTTCTCATTTCATCTTACAGCTACCCCGTGAAATAGGTGGGACAGGTGAGGAAACTAAGAAACAGAAGTGATGCAATCCTCTCAAGGTCTCACTGCTGGCTAATAACAGACCAACTTTTATCTCTCCACCTCATTATGATACTCTGTCCCCAATGTCACATGCTTCCTGGTTGAGTGACCAATTCTTTGATTTATGTTCAAAATATTACTTAGCCCCAATTATGTAGCAAGGGCTTTGCCAGGCACTGGAGACATAATGATGAGAGACGTCCCTCATGGAACTGACATCGCAGTAGGAAGGTAGGTAATTAATCATTTTCTGTACTGAGTGCTATGAAGGAAAGCTACAGGGCCCTGTGTGAGTGGACTTCAAGGCTACCTAATCTAGTGTAGGGTAGTAGGGAACATTCTGTGAGTGAAGTAATATTTTAAATAACCTGAAGGATGAGTAGAATTTAGTCTGATAGGAGATGTGGGAAAGGGAATATTATGTGAATGCTTGGGGCAGAAAGGTATTTGGCGAGTTAAAGAAGCTGAAGGCCAGAGCAGCCAGAACCAAGTGGGCAACAGGGTAGTGATAGGAGATATGGCTGAAGAAAAGAGGCAAGGGCTGAATGAGACAGCAATTTGTAGGTCACATTAAAAATTGGGGGCTTGATCCTAAAACTGATAGGAAGACTTTGAAAACTGTCTTAGTTTGGGTTCCCTTGAAAGCAGATGATTCTAGGAAGCTAGGGCAAGGGACAGGGAGGTGGGAAATCCATTAAAGGGTACATTGCTGAGCTGATAATAAGGTGAGCAACCTGAGCTCAGTACTGCTGGGTCTCTTCTAAAGAACTGTGTAGAAGGCACCTTGGTTGAGAGTCTCCTGCAAGTACTCGCAGTGGAATACTGGTGGTGGGCATAGAACTGGACAGCATAATTCACTGAAGTCAGGTGGGATATAACCTGATGAGGCAGCAGGGACACAAAGAATATTTGGCACAAATGGTTTTAGACAATTAGATTCATGTGTTTAAAACAATCCCTTCAGACTGGAGTGGATAGGGGTTAAGCATGGAAGCCAGAAACCCTGTGGAGGAAATTATTCTAGTAGCAGAGGTAGTAAATGATAATGGGTTGAATGGGAGGTTAGCAGTGGAAATACAGAGAAGTAGGTGAATCGGATAATTATTTAGTAGTTAGAACCGATAAGACTAGATGACCAACGGTGGGCAAACAAAGAAAAGTCAGGAGGACTCCTAGGTTTTGAGAGAATGATAGTGTCACTTATCAGGGTAGAAAATACTAAAGGAGAAAGAGGTTGAGAGCCAGGGCAGGAGAATATGTTGGCTATAAATTCAGTTTTGAATATGATGAGTTTGAAGTATCTGCAGGGCATTCAAATGGAGATGTTGAGATGGCAACAAGATATAGATGAGTATGGTAGGCAGACTTTAAAATAGCCTTTGAAGACCCCTCCTGCCCCATATCCTGGTATTCACAACTTGGTATAACCCCCTCTTGTTCAATGACTTGCTTCTAACCAATAGAATATAGCAATTTGAGAGGATGTCATTTCTGTGATTAGATTAAAAAAGCAAAAAAGCTGTGACTTTCATCTCTCATTGCCCTGATGGCTCCCATGTCTTGATGAAGCAAGCTGCCATGCTGTGAGTTGCTTTTCTGAGAGGCCCCCATGGGAAAGGATTGAGGGAAGCCTCCAGCCAACAGCTTCCAGGGAACTGAGGCCCTTGGCCTGACAAACCAGGAGGTACTGGATGCTGCCCACAGTCATGTGAGTAAGCTTGGAAGTGGACCCTTCCCAAGTCTAGCCTTCAAATAAGACCCAGCACTAGCCAACACCTTGACTCCGGCCTCATGAGAGACTGTAAGGCAGAGAACTCAGCTAAGCAATACCCAGACTCCTGAAACACAGAAACTGTGAGATAGTTGTTTTAAGCCACTGATTCTCAGGGTAAATGGTTATACAGCAACAGATGACTAATACAATGGGTCTGGACTCAGACTGCAAAGGGCAAGTGGGGTCAAGGGAATAAGACAGGAGTCACCAGACCACCACTTGTGATCCAAATTAAGTCGCTTAATTTCTTAATATTTTAATTTCCTTTTCTATAAAATAAAACTAATAAATATTATTTATTACTCATTACTATCTCATAATATACGAAAACACTTTGAAAAAGTATTTGTGCTATAGAAAAGCAAAGCAGAAAAAGCGGGAATGTGTTTAAGACCTCTAACATGAGTACCCCAGAGTCAATAATCATCTAACTCACAGAAATCAATGTCTAAGATTGTTTTCCAGGCTTCCCATGCAGTCCCCTTTTGAAATTTGTCAAACACAAGTAATAGAGAGGGTAGAGTTAAAACAATGTTGACAATGTATAGTTGAGGATGAATTCATGAGACTAAAGAGTAAAACTTACTTTTTAATAGCAATCAGTTCCCCAGATTCAATGCTTCTTCCCAGCAGGACAGAACCGTAGGTTCCATCCCCAAGCTGCTTGATCGTTGTGTATCTATTCATGGTGTGCCCGCTCAGGCTGGACACTCATCTCAGGGCCTAGGTGGTTCGGTCCAGCAGGCCTCCTCAGAGTGTAACCAGATTTTTCTATGGCAGCACCAGCACAAGGTATTCAATACAACGTGACCGTCTCCCAAATACATATTTTCAAAGATCAGTCTTCTACCTGGAAAGAAAAATCAGAGACAAGGATAAATGTTAATATATACTTTGAGTTTGCGTGTTTTTATCATCTAAATCAGGGGTTAGCAGACTATACTCCCAGACCGCCACCTGTTCTTACTGGCTTTATTGAAACCCAGTCATGCCCACTCATTTGCATATTGTCTATGGCTGTTGCCACACTACAACAGCAGAGCTGAGTAGTTGTGACAAGGACTGGAGGGCCTATAAAACTAAAAGTATTTATTTTCTGACATTTTACAAAAAAAGTTTATTGACTTCTGATCTAAATAATGCTCTTTTATCATTTTTTTTTCATACAACCAGAGATACTATTCTTGGAAAGTCAATTTGTCACTGACTCAGAAATGAATTAGCTTCAATTCAATGCTTTCTTGCTGACTAACTATTGTGGGCAAACCCTGCATGATAACTATGGCCAATGCAAATTGACGAGCTACAAGAATCCCTGCCAAATATACTATGTTCTGTATAATTCAGCTACAATTAACAGTGAAAACATACCAAAGCCAAGAAATGCTAAAATTAAAGTTCTTCCGATAGAGAACTTACATGTGCTCCATGATCTATTTGCGGCTAGGCATCAACAGTATTATTTTTACTATGCGACATTCAGAACTAAACAAAGAACTAGTAATTTTTTAAGGCCTGTGTGTAGGGTATACTCTTTTAAAGTCATTCGGTTGTGTGTTTTCCTTAAAATAATAAGTCACTGATTTTTCATTTATAAAATTGAATCATTCAGTCTGCCTATAATAAAGAAAATGTAGTAATAATATGTGAGTGCAATTATTTAAATGTAAATACTTAGATAAGAACAATACAGGCATATTTTTAAATACAGCTGTTAAACTAATTATCTAAATAATCAAAAGATCGACAAATAAAGATTAGAAGTATGTGACATTTTACATTTAAATCCAAATCCAGTCTATGCAGCTTCTCTTTCCAGAAGAATTCTAATCAATAAATGCAGAAGGAAAGAGGGAAGTAAGAAATTCCCTCTTAAGCAAACATCACAGTAAAATTTGTTACAGACAAGATTCTCTGATATATACAAGTAATAGTGGATGAAAGTCTAAGGAGAAACAAGATATTTGCATAGTTTCAAAGGATCTCCAAGATATTTATTAACTTCAAAGGAAAAGACGGTAACTCTACAGAGAAAAATACAGCAGAAACCTCCTTATCCAACTGATCAAGTTCAACATCACTCTTACTAAGACATAACATCATGTATCCTGGATATGATGCTTCCACAGTATTCTTGTCAAAAATGCAGAACCTCAATCCATCTGTGAGAAAACATCAGATAAACCCAAAATGCGGGACATTCTACAAAACATTGATGGAAACTCTTCAAAATTGTCAAGATCACAAAGGCAAGGACCGATTTGAACTGCCACAGATTGGAGGCAATTAAGAAGACATAACAACTAAATACATTGTGAGATCCTGGAGCAGAAAAAAGACATGAGTGGAAAAGTTGGTGAATTGAATGAGGTCTGCAGTTGAGTTAGCAGCATGGTGCCAACTTCCTAGTTTGGGTCATTGTTATGGTGATAGAAGAAGTTAATATTAGAGAAAGCTGAGTGAAGGATTTCTAAGAACTCTATTTCTGCATCTTTTCTGGAAGCCTAAAAATTCATTAAAAATTAAAAATTAAAAAAAATACATCCAATCTATGTTCTCATGAGGGTTGTTACTTTTGAGAAAGTGTAAAGAATGTAAACATTATGACTGATTTCACCAGCCTCTACCACATAACTGTAAGAACCAAGAGTCCCCTTCAACAGATCTCCCATCCCTCTAGAACCATTTTAAGGTCCCTTGTTAGAGAGACATTTTTCTTCCTTCTAAAGCTCTTCAGGATCAAACTCCCTGCAATTTCCTTCAGCAGCTCTTTATAGTGATGTATTCCATTGCTGATTAATAAATATTTATAAAGCACTTCCTGCAGGACAGACACTATGTTAACATCTAGGAATACAAAGACCAATTAAATTTGGTCCATTTTTCAAAGATCTTAAGAGTCTCATAGTAGGAGCGGAGGGTGATGGGTGGAAAGGGGGCTAGGTATGTAGTCATGAATATGCATGAAGATATTTCAAGTCTACCTAAAGGACTGGACATGGGGAAGGAATAAAAAGAAAGTTCCCTCCCTGGCTTCCAGCTGGGTCAATTCCATCTGGGTTCAGAAGGGCAATAAGAAAAGTCTTCTTCATAGATTCTTCATGAAAGACTGCGTCTTTAAAGAAAAAGTAGATGTTCCGTAAGGTAAGTGATTATAACACTCCAAGGAGTAGAAACTAAGGCATGGGGGCTTTAATCTGGGGTAAAGGGAAGGTGGGGAGCTTGGAAATAGAAAGAGACAGCTCTAGAGTTTTTTTTTTGTGGAGGGCCTCACATTCCAATTTGAAGAACATAGGCTTTGACTGGATTCAGTACTAAAGGAGAAGAAAACACTAAAAAAGGGCATTATGGGGTAAATAGAAACAATTGGAATATGGGTGGCAGATTAAAGCATTCTATCTGTATTAAATTTACTGGAGTTAATGCCTGTCCTACAATTCTTAAAAATCCTTCTTACCTTGAAGGATAAGTAAAGGTCTATGATGCATACAGTTTATTCTCAAGTAGGTAGAATGAAAATTGTGTGTGTGTGTGTGTGTGCACACGCGTGTGTAGAGAGAGAGAGAGAGAAAGATAGAAAGAGCAAGACAGAGTGTGCGCATGAGCTCGCATACACATGAGCACAGAATTGGTGTAAACTGTTAACAATGAATAAACCTAGGTAAAGATACATGTGTATTCTTCGTACTATTGCAAGTTTCCTGTAAGTCTGGAATTATTCTACATTAAAAGTTGAAAAAATTATCCTTAAAATGTGGAGGAATTGAATCTTAAAAATATATACATGTTAAATATTTTATTTCAGTTTAAAACTTACAAATGTAGGTTTACTTAATAAAACCTAATATTAATGTGTTCATAGGAAAGAACACTATCTAACATCATGACTCCTTCACTTTATTGATTTACTGTGGACTGTTTGGGATTCAAGCTGTGTCTCAACATAATATAGAAAGAGCATTTGGACTACAACAAACAATTTTGGGCTCTGTGTTTGTTTTCCCCTCTTTTTCTTCTTTTTTCTATTTATATCCATCTATTTTTGAGAAGACAATATGATTTCTGCATCATTCACAATTTCATTTTCCAACAAATTAAAATTCCCAAACACTGTTGTATGTCATTGTCCTAAAAAATCACTGGATCCTTGATTTGTCAAAAATTAGCTAACATATTACATGTTTTATTTTTTAAAAAGTAGGTTTTGGCCTAGAGACAATGGGAAGTCAATTAAGAATTCTTTAAACTAGAGAACATGATCAGATTGCCTTTTTAAACTAGAGAAAAACATGATCAGTTAGTAGAATTTTTTTAATGTCCAACCAAAATTTGTCTTTTCTAATTTAAGCTAAATAATTCTTCATGCTGTTTTTTGAGAATATAAAGAAAATATCTCACAAAAATATAAAATTAGTAATCAAATCTGTGTTCCTCAGCATTCTCTTGCTTTAATTATACAACCTTTCCTTTAACTATCTTTGGCATTCATCTCTTGATCCTCACACATTTCTCCATCTCCTTCATAAGCTGTGGTGACCAAAACTTAATAATGATTTACGTTCCAGTAGCACGTAGGGTCGTCCCCATTTTTATTTTTACTTTTTGCCATGGCATTATATTGAAGATTCACACTAAATTATTATTAATCATAAAAGCCTTGCTTTGATAATTAATATCTTACTACTTCCTCATCCACTTAAATTGGATAACTAAGACAATACTTTTCTAGATGATCACTAAGAAAGCTCTTTGTGTAAGAATTAAGAACTTCATTGATATTCAGATAAGTAGGTCATTCATTCAATACACAGTTACTCAAACAATTCTTTCTTGTTACAATTTGTCACATTACCATAGAACAAAATTCAATTAATCTGGAAAGATTTGACTCTCACCCCACCATAGTAGTTGCTTTTTAATCTTGTTGTTTCAGATAATGATATAATGATTATAAGATGGATCAGACTAGTGTCTCTTCAGGCTGAGATGCTAAGCACTATGCAAGGCTTTGGGGGGCACATTATAGATAAGATAAGAATAAGATAAGGGTTCTTCCTTTAGATAAGTCACAACTGATGCATACGTGAAAAATGTAGGAAGTGCTATGAGAACATGGTAGAGAGAATGGCCAGCTCTTGGGAGAAGGGAGAAATCTGACAAACCCTTTGGAGGAGAGGTTGACTGAAGTACTTGAGAATGAGCAAAGTTTTATACAGAAAAGAGAAAGAAAGGAATTAGATGGAGGAAATGGTGTACAAAAGGCTGGCAGGTACAGGGCTTGGTACGTTCACAAGAAGGCAAAAGCCTAGTATTTTGTTCCCTGGCTGAATATTAGAATCACCTAGAGAACTTATAACAAATACTGATGCCCACGCTTTCCCACTAAGAGTTAGGTCAGGGTGAGAATGAGTTTCAGTATAGTTTGGAAAGCTCTCCAGATGATTCTAATGTGCAACCAGGGTGGTGCAGTACAGTACAGGGCTGTACAGGGCAGTAAAGAAATGGCAGGAAATAGGTAGAAACTTAAGGTAGGGTTGGATTGTGAAGAGGTATTATTTGTCATACAGGAGTTTGGTCTTTAACCTGCTGAAGGAAGCTCTTCAGGGGTTTTTAGGCAAGGAAATTACATGAGGAAGATCCCTCTGGAGGCCAAACACATGTTAGAAGAACCAGAGGCAAACACACTGGTTTAGAGGGTACTGAAAAAGTTCAGGTGAAATATGTCGAAGGCCTGAACAAAAGCACTGGACTGGATGAATCTCAGAAATAGGAGACACAGGTGTGGAACAGTGAATATGTATGTATGTGTTATTTGAACAATGTATAGAGACAATGGGTTCTATTCTCTAAGGTGTTGAATTTGAGGTATGTTTAAAACTCTTATTGCTCAGCAGGCAGCTACAAGTAGTTCTAAGGTTATTCTATTTTGTTTCCAAAGATTGTGTACTGTTGGAGCTCTTATTAAGAGCACAGTATTCAGACAAGGCTAATACATCGCAAGACTCTGGGGTACTCCATTCGCTGGAGTGTTGCAGAATGGTGCCCATGGATCCAGAACAAGGGACCTGACAGTCTCAACATATGCCTGAATTACTGTTCAACTCTGGATGACAAACTTCGAGAGAAATATTAAAGAACATAATGAGGAGCTTAAATAAATATACAAGAGCAGTTTTTGGAAACATTGAATATGTGAAGTAAAGGAGACTTGGGAAGCCGTGATAATTGTTTCACATATATAAAGAGTTATCAGAGAGAAAGATTACTTACACTAAGTAGGGATCCAGAGAAAGAACCATGACCACTGTTTGAGCTTTCTATTTTCTACCCTAGTGAATTATTTCCTATACTAACAAACAAACAAACAAACAAATAAAGTGGTATTATTTAAATTACCATTAGACAAAATAACTTGCAACCCATAGTCAATTCTGAGCATATCCCAACAGGAAGAGGTTAAATACATTTGAAATCAGTGTTGTTCCATTGTTCATCACTTTTGTGGTGGCCTAAGTATAATGACTCATGTCATAATCTGAAAGTAAAAAAAAAAAACAAAACTCACTGCTGCTCTGGGAAAACAGAGAGTGATGGACAATGCACTGGAAAAAAAAAAAAAAGAAGACAGGCAGAGGCCATTGCTGATCTACCCAGCAGCAATGCTCCTCTTCTTGCTTAGTTTATAGGACATCGATTTTATTCAGGATTCAATATAATCAAGGATGGCAGCCACCTACTACAGCTCCAGGGCAAAAACTCTGATCAGTCTAAGCCAAGCCAACAATTCCACTTTATTAAAAACTGTGTAGGAGTGAGACTATGGTTCTGACATGTAAGATGGAAAAGAAAGCGAGCTGGTGAGGGAAGAGAGAGGCTTCTGAGCAGGAATCTACTCCTTGATAGAGTTGACAAAGAAGTTGCCCCATGTTTCTGCTTTGAACATGGTTGTGTAAAGCTGTAATATTTAGGGCTGAGACAGCCTTCTGGTGACTATGAGATGTTAACTCTAAAGATAAGAATCCCATCTGCTGAGGACAGATGAAAAGAAATTAAGAAGCTGAGTCTTTAATATCATTGGGCTGCTACATGATCCCTGAAAATATCTGCCTTAGATTTCTTGTTATATGACCTAATTAAAGATCTTTGTTGCTGAAGCCACTGTTAGACATTCTATCAACTATGGCTGAAAGCATTCCTGATACAGTGGATGAAGATTACATTGAATAAATACAAAATTTCCTACAGGAGATGATATAGGTAGAATAGATATATCTTTTGCAGTAACCATGGTTTGAAGACTGAAAGAGGTGTATATAGCTGGAGACAAATTATAAGAAGTAATTCTTTATTAGACTAGGGTTCATTTTTCATCTACCATGATCTGCTTCCATGCTGAAAAAATATGACTACAAGGAGGAGTTGCCCAAAATGGTCCTGGGTACCACTTAGAGTTGCCTGGACAATTAGCCAGCTGAGACTGGGGCTTCTCTCTTCTTCCTAAGGTTTATACAAACCCAACTTCTCTTAGGCCTTGAAGGTCCGCATATGCTAGGCGAATGGCTTTCCCAGACAACTACTGACCTATAGCTAGTATCTAAAACCAGACTCTGCAAATTGTCTGATTATGCCCCCACAGATAAGACTGTTCATATCCACACAGCATATTCAACAGAGCACCATGGCCCAGTACGACTCTCCATGGAAATAGTAAGAAACTGAAATATCCATGCTTGTCTTTATTGTTCTCTTGATTTTGAAGTATCTCCAAATGAGTCTATTCCTTAACTCATGCTATGTGACCTTATGGAATTTTGTCCTAGCCCTATAACATGGCAGGTGGCAATGATGGGATCCCACCTTGCACAATAACTGCACTCTGTATGTCATGGATAGTGAAACTTACCACATATCGCAATAGAGAAATCACAGAACTTTAAGCCTGAGTTTTAGCAGGAAAAAGTTTCAGCACACAAATGACTACATTTATTGTACATTCTTCTTTGATACTTAATGAGAGACATCTATATCTACAATCGTTCTTCAAAGAAAGAAGCTGACAAATTTCAAAGGCGTAAAACTGATTTTTTAAAAAAGTTGGGTACTATATACTTGAAACTAATAATAATAATAAATTTATATATATATTATATATATATATACATATATATATAAAAGAATGAAATTCTGACACATGATACAACATGGATTCACCTTGAAAACATTATGCTAAGTGAAAAAACCCGGATACACAAAAAAACAACTATTGTATGATTCTTCTTATATGAAGGATGGAGAAATGGCAAATTCATAGAGACAGAAAGTAGCATAGTGGTTACCAAAGGCTGAGAGAAGGGGTAAGAGGGGATCATTTAATGGTTTTCTGTTTGGGATGATGAAAGGTTCTGGAGATGGAGAGTGGAGACAGCTGCACAACACTGTGAATGTATTTAACATCACTTAATGAACTGCATACTTAAAATGGTTATAATGATAAATTTTGTCATGTGTATTTTACCACAATAAAAAAGTAATATGTAAACAAATGAAAAGCAAAAAAAAAAAAAAAAAAAGTTGGGTACTTCAATGTATTTTATTAACTCGGTGTTTAGAATGCTCATTTAGAACAACCACTAAGCTATGTTATGTCTTTAATTATAGCTAACTCAAGTCTCAACACAGTACAAAAACAAATCAGCATCTCATCTGGTTCTTCTCAAGCACATGCGTCTGCTCCTCTCTGTAACATTCTGCCTGCAAATCATTCCACTGAGACCTCAGTCCATAAGCAGAAGGTAGTTTCTACTGCTGGGTTTTTTGCGATTTGGTAAAAAGGCCAACTATTATAAATTTGGGAAAAGTCTTTTCTGTGGTTCTGAGGTTTATCTACATTTATGTTGCACATTATAAGAATATGTGAAATATATATTTGTATGGATTTGTGCCAGTGTTTATTTCAGATAAAGAGGAATATACTCAAGAAATTAAAGTATTGACAAGTATCACTCAAGTGAAAAATTAAGCACAAGCTACTAGGCTCAGTTCTGAGATATAAGATCCAAAGAGCTGTGGGTGGTGGATCTGGCCTCTGGGAACTTTCCATCTAGCCGAGGAGGAGGTACATACACAATGACTGGGAGACAGGGCAGTTGAGGTAAGTTCTGGGAAGGGACATAGATAAGAGTGCTACAAGTAAGGATAGTCACTTTGTAGATCACTGTCTAGGAATCTCAAGAAAGGCTCTGGGCCACTAATCTCTAAATGGCCAATTTCTCTCATTAAGGACATGTCATTTACCTATACCCTGATCCATGTATCACTGACAAAAACAAATTTTACAAAATGTAACAAGTTTTCCTTACCAACTGTATTAGTTTCCCATGGCTCCTGTAACAAATTACGACAAACCTGGTGGCTTAAAACAACAGGAATTTATTCTGTCGTATTTCTGGAGGCCAGAGTCCAAAACCAGTATCACTGGGCCTAGATCAAGGTGCAAGTACTTCCTCTGGAGGCCCTAGAAGGCATCCAGTCCTTGACTCTTATAGCTTCCTGCTATAAGGCTGCTGGCATTCCTTATAGTTTATGACTATATCACTCCACTCTCTGCCCCTGTGGTCATAATACCTTCTGTGTGTGTCAAGTCTCCTTCTGCTTCTTTCTTATCCGGACTTGTGTTTGCATTTAGGGCACACCCAGGTTAATCTTCTAGTCTCAAATGCCTTAATTTAATCACACCTGTAAAGTCTATTTTGTCATAAATGATAACACTCATGGGTTCCAGAGATTAGGACCCGAGATCTTTGGAGGATATTATTTAGCTTACCACTCTCCAGTGATATTTCCCAAAGACTTTCATACAATCATCTGAACTATGGCAGCAGTGGTTTTTATCCATTCAAAATTGAGTGTTTTAGGAATGAAATCAGAAGTCTATGCTTACATATCCAATGAACAACACATTTCTTTTTGACATAGAGAATATTTCTCTTCAATTTTGCACAGTGGACAAAACTTCACAATTATAGCTGAAATCTCTGAGTATATGACATTAGCATATAGAGATTCCACATTGTGTGGATCAGAGATTGCAAATCAGCAGCATGAGGACTGAATTCAGAGGTATAATTAGAGTCTTTTTTTTTTTCATAAACAGGACAATTCATATGGAAATCCAGATATGGGGCTTCTCTGGAAAAAACTGGAGAACTAAAAACATGGGATCCTTAGTCCTCCATAGTAATAAAAGGGTCATCACCATCCCTTTAGACTGAGCCTGGGCTCTTCAGCTCATCGCAGTCCCCATTCTCCCTGCTGTCTTTAAAATGGTTTCCCTATCAGTTGCCTTTTTTTTTTTTTTAGTTGCTATGTATTTTGCACCTTCACGGCCACTTGTTTTACTGAAAGAAAAGTAGTTCTCTGTTCCTATGACTCTATCAAAAGTGACAAAGTAAAAGACAGCCTAGAAAAAAACCCATTTTTGAAGAAAAATTGTTCCTTCTTTAAAAAAAGAGAACAGCAAGTCCTTACTGTTTCACAAGCACATATCCAGCTACTTTGAATCTTTCACATTTGTTCTCTTCCCCTGACAGTATTTGAATTCATTGCTTCTGGTACAGACAGCCAACACTGCCTGAGAAGTAAATGAAATATAGCATCCATTAACTTAGGAATTAGCTAACATGTTAATGGACAGTCCTAAATACGGTTCTGACTCCAAGAATTAATTTGTATAAATCATTCATTATATCTAATCCATACTTAGCTTCTTAATATATCAAATAAGCCAAAAAGTTAAATAATAATTTTAATACTCAATATTTGTATCATACTGTTATAAGTACTTGGCATATATTAATCCACCTAATCCTTACAACTGTATCCGGTAGGTACTATTATTATCATCCCATTTTATAGATAAGGAAACTGAAACACAAATTACTTGTCTAAGGTTATTCAACTAATAAGTGGTGGGATTGAGATAGGAACCCAGGCTGATTGCACCAAACTCAAGGGAAAGGTTGCAAAAGACCCAAAGATCATGAAACCTTTTAAGGATCTGAGAATGAGAGGAAGTACTTTGTAGCTTGAAGTCCAAATACGTAAACCAGTGATGTGGCCATGCTCTAGTTGGCCTCATTCTGCAATCAAACATCAGTGAACCCAGCGGGGACCTTGCCAGCAGTGGCTGACTCAGGTGGAGGCAAAGTGAACGCAGACAAAGAAAGGCTAGTTCCCAGTTTCTAGTCAGTACAGACACCCTGTGACTCGGAGCATCTTGGTCCTCAAGTTTATTTTCTGTGAAATCAGGGCATTGGATTTGATGAAGTGAGGTGATTTCTTGCTCTAATGCTCTGTGATTCTGTGACTCTGTGTCAGGAATCAAGCTAGCATTAATTAGTCTAAGAAAAAAAATGGATCACTGTTTCCACTTTTCCTGTCACATGCACAAAAGCTGGCAAAGAGAAGACAGTGCCTTAGAGGGACCCTGAATGCTACACACCATCTCTCTTTCAGATAGAGACAAGTACTCCCTGCCACAGCCAAGCCCCAAAGTTCAGATTCTAGTCCTCTTCCCTCACAGTCAGCTCCTGCCCCCACTTGCACAGACACAGCTAATGGCTCTCTCCCCAAGATGCCACAGCACCCTGTCCACACCTCAAAGCCCTCACTCTTTCCCTGGTGGTCAGTGACTTACGGTCCGGCCCGCTGCTATCAGCCATGTCACCACCACGCTTCCTTCATCTCTTGGCTCTTACACCTAAACTCCACTTGCACGTAGCAGTTACTCAAGGTTTGTCCAAATGGTCAAAATTTGAATTTTAGTCTTTGCTATTTATTTTATTATTTTTTTCCGTTAATACATACTATTTTAGTGGTTAAAATGCAGTTACAAGCAGGGTACTATTTGTTTTCTGTCCCACCCTTGCTAAGTATCTCAAAATTCTTGGTGCTTCTATTTCTTCATGTGCAAAGTAATGATAACTAAATTGTGACCAGATCAGAAATGTCCTAAAGTCCTGAAATAGAAAAAGCGTAAATACTACAGAAAGGCTAAAAGCAAGCAGGCCACTTAGGCCCTCCCACCGCAATCACTGAGTTTCAGTGAATCACAGAAAGGCTCCCTCAAATGTCATCAGATCAGGCCTTTGGCCTTTGAGTAAGGTTGTACTCAACTAACAAAGAAAGTGTTTTATTTCGCTTTCAAAGCGTTCCAGCCAATACGTAAAACAAATGTGATGGTTTTCCTGGCTAAGTGACTTTGGGGAAAACCTTCCTGAGATCTGCCCCAATTCCCTCCCCTCTGCTTCAATCCTCAGTGGAGGCAAAGAACATCTGCTCATGGCCAGCAGCTTGTATGAGGTGCTCTGCTCATTCACAGCCTGGACAATAAGAGACTGGGTATAGGAACAATGGTAGTCACTCTCACTTTAGAACCTTGATAGTCACTGAATAAATGCCACAATTAGTCATTTGTTAAGATAGGAGATAGGAAATTGTATGCAAATATGGGCTTCTCTGGGAGTTGGGATTTACCAGCCTGCTGCACCATTCTACCTTATGAGGAACTTTTCTTCCTTTGCCTTAATTGCTTTACACTGTAAAGTTTCTACTGCTTTTATCTGTCCTCACAGGAAAACTGGATCATGTGCAAAATCATCCTATGGCCCTTCTCACGGTGCTTCTGAGCTCCATTTTACCTTAATCACATGTAATTACACATCATATTCTAGGTTCAAATGTGTCATAACTTTAAAGGAGTGAGTTAAAACTGTCAATTTGTTTTTAAAAGGTACTAAAAATAGTACATCTGTGTTCGTATTTTTCTCTCTGGAGCCTAATTCTTCTGCCCATACACATTTTAGCAGAAATATTCTTTAAGTATTCTGCCTCTTGGACAAGTGCTTTTTCTGCATTGGAGACAGCACCTACAAGGCCAAATCTGCTTTGTGTTGAATATGCTCTGCCTTTACCTTAACAAAGGATTGCATTAAAGGTGCTTTCTGCTACTGCATCAATTGGAGTGATGGGAGAAGAAAATCAGTTTTCTGATATGCCCTTTTCCATCTCCCAGAAACTGTCCCATGCCTTTACCTCCTTGTCCTCCATCAACCCCAGCTTCTGAGAAAAGAACTGCCCAAGCACCAAGGTCCTTAATCCCCTAAGGGAGGTCCACAACTTCCCATCACTCTGCAATATCAAAGGGAGCTTGTGCCCCAAACCTTAAACAAGTCTTCAATCACTTGCAGATTATTTCTAAACTAGGACCCATCATTCTATGTGATTTTTGTGGACTGTAAAAAGCTGAAGGGAGAGTGAAATGTTAAAGAGCCAGAGAAAAAAATAACTTCACTCTGACTAGTGTGAAACTGTGGATGAGCTGGGGTGACAGTCTCCAAGTTTAATGAAAGCTATTGAGGGTGGAAATAGTCCTGGTCCCAGATGCTTGCCTGATTGCTACTTGAAGTTTTATGGGTGGGCAAGGTAGAGTGAAGTGAAGATGATGGGAGTGAATGAGAATATATCATGTATTCAAGTGCTATGCAAATATTACAGTACATTTAACTCAGGAGCCAATCTCATCTTAATGTAAGATGATTCACTACCGTGTATAACAACAAACAAATCAATAAAACACAGCAAGGAAGTAAAAACTTAATGTAAAAATAAAATAGAGCAGGGGCCAGCAAACAATTTCTGTGAGGGGCCAGTAACTATCTTAGGCTTTGAGCACTATGCAGCTCTGTCGCAACTACTCAACTCTGCCACTGTAGCACAAAAGCAGTCTTAGACAATACGGACATAAGTGGGCATGCCTGTGTTCCAGTACAACTCTATTTACAAAAACAGGTAGCAGGCAGGATATGCCTACAAGGCAGAGTTTCTTGACCCCAGAAACAGAGGAAACCCTACAAGTAAGCAGAAACACTTTAGCCTGTTCTACTTAACCCTCATTTACCTCTAGGTTAAACAGTTGTATATACAAACTGTGTTTTTCCCTAGAATATAAGCTGTCTGTGGGCAGAAACTTTGTTATGTTCACAATGTATTCTCAGTACGTAGATGAGTACCTGGCATTCAGCTGGCACAAATAGGTACTTACAATAAGATTTGCTGGATGAATAAATTAATAAATGAGCAGCTTACAGGTTTGTAAAGGGTAATTTTGATTATAGGTGGTTTTTCTATATCAGCAACCCCATCCTATTGCCATCCTATCCCCTCTCATGCAAAATTGGACAACTGTACGAGACTAGGACACAAATATTATGAATTCTTCTAAAAACTATTACACCAATTTAGAAAAATACGATTTTTAACAGCTAACATGTAAGCATATATATCTTTTTTTCTCAGTTTGCCTGAGTTAAAACAGTCTTTAATAAATTCACTTTCAAAGCAAAGGCAGTGTCCAAGAGGATGAAACCATTAACTGTTGTCTCTGAGAACTACAAATTCATTCAGATGGTAACTTTCATGATAATGCCAAATATGTAGTTGGACATTGCACCATAATACTTTGTCTTTTTGGTTCTAGGCCATTATCTTTTACAGCAACCACGAGGGCAGTCACATGTTATCAGCACTTTATCACAGGTCATATTATACCTACAGAAAGGTAAAAAATAACTCACATTGATCTTTCCACAAAAACATGTGGCTCTTACAAGCTCTTAGCCATCACTATAAATTTATCAGGTGGCTACTAAGAGCTCCAGAAAGGTGGAAAAAGAACCAAATGAAATGTGAGGCAATATCATGGCCCATCCATTTTAAAGAACTGAGTTAGGATGACAAACTTAAAATCCAGGAAAAATTTAAAGTAAGATAATATATATAACCTAACACTAATTAGTAGAGATTGAAAGCTAAGTTCACTAGGACCTAAGTTCAACATGGGTATAACACTGTATTATACTGAGGACACTTCAAACTATAGAATTAGATTTCTTTTCTGTAAGGGACCTTAATGAAAGTCTAACACCCTCACTGTACAGTTGAGATCCAGGGACCTTACTAATAGAAATGGAATCTTTTTTCTTCAGAGTAGCATGTATTTTAATGTGTGATTATATAAGAAAAATTTTAATGGTCTGTTAAAGATATATCAAATGCTGCCCACTTCCCCTTTTATAAAAAGTATATGAATGTACTGTTAACCACATATAGAAAAAAAATGGCAGATCTCTGAGGATGTGCTTTCTTCAAACTCAGACAACTTCACAAGTCAGCACACATAGGATTTGCTTCCAGCTGTACAGGCAAGTCTGACCATAAACACTCTTTCTATGAAGGTTTCGACTTTCAAAGCACAGCACATCAGGCACTTAATGAGCAAGGATACTTCAGTTTTCTTGGAAAGAAATCAGGAATGGAAGCTTTCTGCTTGGATAGAGTACTTTTCTAGGATCTGTTGAGTATCAATATTTTCCTAATATCGAACAACACCTCACTAGGTGCAGAAATTGAGCATGAATGCCCATATCAATCTCCCTTACCATCTCAAGAGGAACCTGTGCTGCTTGTTTAACTTTCTTTTTGGCTGTAAGCAAAGGCATCTCTGATTTCTTTCTGCCACAACACTATCTTAGTATTTTAATGCAATTTGCCCCAGAAAATTATTTACTTCACTACATTATTTTTACAAGATAATTATTTAGGATACATATATATTGATAAGGAAGTTAAAACTGTGTTTTAAACGTAAGCACCACAACCTAGCACATGGTTACACCATCGCCCCCAAACAATGTGTGTAAATTGTCTGGCACACACATCTGTTTATGCATTCTCCAGGTCAACCACATCAACCACAAACACTGAAGTCCACAGAGGAGATTTCTGATACCACTCTAGTCAAAGGCCCTTCTCAGAACGCCAAGTTTGTCAAAGATTGCTGATGACAGACTTTAAAATTAAGTGAGACACTATTCACAGGCTGACAGATCAATACATACAGAAAGGTCACTGTATCCAGAATTCTGCCAAGAAAGTGCTAGACAAGTAGTTCTATCAGAAACACATATACTCATACATACCCAAGTAGAAAAATAGAAGGGCTTAGGTCAAACTCCAACTCAGCAAAACGAAATGGAGCTTGCCATGAGAAGCAGTTAAAGAAAAAAAAAAAAATTAAAAAGTCAGTAGTGTTCCTGGCAAGGTTCAGATGGAAAAACAGCAACAGATCCCAGAAGCAGAGTTCTAGCCAGCAATAACCTAAGCTCAAGCCATTTTAAGAAAGGGCAGCATAACACTAAGTCTTTACTGCATGACTGCCCATCCTTCAGACCTCCAGGCTCAGCCATGACTTGATGGTCTATGACAAATCAATCAACAAACATCGACCAAATATTTGTTACATGTTCAGGATGCTGTGAGTCTTTGTCAAGGGAAGAGGAGATTTTTGTCAGACTTCTGACAGCCACTGTTTAGGCACTAGACCACCTTTACAACACAATCAGCTGGGGGAGGCATTTCCCCTAGTTTACATGTGAGAGACTAATACTAGGCAAATCCCACAAGGCCACATGAGTAATAATTGGAGTCAGGCCCTGACCTCAATTCTGCCTGACTCTAAAGCCCACAATACCGCATTACCATTTATAAAATATGGCTCCTGCCCTTAAAGAGTCTCAAAATAGCCTAAACCAATTAGAAATCAATACAGCCAGTATAATGAAGGGCTAATGAATAAGTATTGTTAAGACTTTAAGGAAAAAAGAGAAATGAGTAGTTAGAGAAGACATTATGAAAGAAGTAGGACTTAGGCTTCTCCTTGGAATATGGGTAAGATTTGCTCAGGAGAGTGGAAAGAAGGGAGGGAGTTTCTAGGGAAAGCAATCTGAACAGTGACACTGCAGTGAGAACAAGCCTGGCTCCTTTAGCAAGATAGAAACACCAAACCGCACAGAGCACAAAGACGTATACTGACCTGAAAACAGGATTTAGACATGAGGAGTGAGGCCTGATTATAAAAGGTCTTGAAAAATCAGGCAAATTTTTTTTGGACTGGAAATAGCAGAGAATGAAGAACTGAAGGTGGCAAGGCAAGGAGAAATATAAGGAAGTGATAGTTTAAAAAGATTAGACTGACAAGAAATGAAGAAGATTCCAGAAAAAGGAGCATCGTTCATTCATTCAGCGAACATTTACTAAGGACTTATTAACATCCAGGCTTGGAAGGCTAGCTAAAAGCCTACTCTAGTCTGCAGGAGAGGAAGGGTGAGGTTCTCGATTAAAATATGGAGGGAGGGATGTATACACATCACACTTCAAAGGTCTCAACTCATTTATATAAAGGAGGAAGGAAATGAAAGAAAAGTTAAAGATAATTCCAAAGGTTCAAGACTGACATGATTTCCACCTCAAAAAGCAATGAGAATAAAATATACAATGAAAGTATAAGAAGTGCTTTGATGACATTGAACAGCCAAGTAATACCGCCCACCCCACCTCCAAGGCCTGTTCCTTACCCTGGTAGCTCATTTACATACAATCTGTAGGTAGGAAACTTTACTGAGAAAAACCATTTCTTTGTGACTAAAATGCTGAGTTCCCTGGGCAAGGAAAACAGACTTCTGCCTACTTAGACAGGCTCCGTCAACCCTTAAACACATCCCTCCATCATCTAAAACCAGTCTTATTTAGAAACGTGGCTTACTATTCCTAGTCAGTTATCAGTTTTGACTTTGGGGAAGAGGAAGAAGGCAAAGTAAAGAGGGGAAAAATAAAAAGTGGGCAGGGTCAGTGTAGAGGGCTGTATCTTAAGGGTGGGGGGCTGGGCAGTGGTACAGAATACCATTTTACATAAAGAATCCCAGCACAGTTCTCATTTCTACACCACTTCCTAGTCTTTTACAATTACTGGTCCTCAAATAGATAGGAAGGCCTTAAAAGATTCTTTACCAAATCGCAGTGCTTTGTTCAGAAACTATTTCAAATGTGCATATTTATGCACACATTAACTACTAGCACAGCTAGCATATGGTTGAGACACAGATTCTTCTTAATAATTTATATGTTGACTACACAAATTTAAAGCTCCTTTCAACTTTAAATCCAGCAATAGTACAATTCACTATTGGGGCATATCCAGAAAAGTCCTCTCATTGTAAAATGTGAGATGTGAAAACTGTAGCTATTGAACTTCTACTGCTACAAAGAATGTTCCAGACCAAAAACAAAACAGAACAAAACAAAAACCACAACTGCCAATACCTTACAGAAATCTAGCCCTGCATGCAAAATTCAAGACGGTATTCTCTCAGCACAGTTGAGCTTTAGCAAGAGCAGATCTCTATTTAGTTATAAGGGGAAATAAACACAATTTTCTGCATAATGATGCATTGAAGTACTTCTATATTTAAAATAAAAGCCCTCAATGTTAGTGTCGAAGTCAAACTTTAAAAGGTGCATTACAAAAGAAACTCTTGCTCTGGAAAACCCTTCAACATCCCTCTCATAACATGTACTCAGACAAGAAAGAAATCAGAGCAGAAAGAAACCCAGTGAAAAATGGTTGCACATAAATGCGTGAGGATTCTCGCTCAGAACCCTTGCGGGACAGCCAAAGGCCTAGTCATGAAAATTCCAAGGGCAAGTCCTCCACATCCTACTAAAGGGGCTTCACGTCGGGCACGAACCATGGCCCTCTTTAACACAAAAAGGTAAACACCCATCAAAATCTTCCAGACTCAGGAAACGGGAGTTTTCATGCCAAGAGGGAGAGAATTACATTACCGCGAAGAGAAACTACAGCTCATTAACCCCTCCTTCCGCCTCCGATCTCTCACGGGGCCACCCGCCAAGGGTCCTTCCGCAGCTGCAGTCCATCTCCCCGAGTGACAGGTCGCCCGGCAGAAGCCCCTAAATCCCTGACCCCACTTACAGGCGCCGCGAACATAGGCGGGGGCCCGCCCCTGCGGTGAGCGCAGCTCCTCTGCGAGTGCGGCGCAGCAGCCCGCTCGGGAACCGGCAGTGGGGGCGATCCCTGCTAGGAGAGGCCGAGGCGTCCGTGCAGGGACGCCCGGGAAGTCCGGCGAGTCGCACGGGCCGCGCGGCGCATGGTAGAGCAGCAGGGACTCGGCCGCTCTCCAGTCTCCGGCAGGAAAACAAACAAAAGGCAGGGAGGCTTTTAGCGGGGACGACCGGCCTCTTTCCCTGGGAAGTTACCCTGCAGCTCCCCTCGCTGGCCCTGCGCGTCCCTGCACCGCCTGCAGGCCGCCCCGGGGCGCGGAGCAGCTGCGCTCCATTCTCGGCTAGGGGTAGGACAGAGCCCAGGGATCCCTGCGGCCAGCTGACCGTGAATGCGAGCTCAGCTCCAAACGCACTACTTATTGCAGATAGGCTGCATCAGGGATCGAGATTTAGAAATGGTGGCCGTGGATGCACGTTCTGAGAACATTTCATGACAGGTAATCATGCTGAAAACATTTCTCCTGGTTTTAAAACGTAACTGAGATTGCAAGACATTGTGAAGGAAATCAGTGCTACTGAATTGTGCACGCAGAATTGTTAAGATGGCAAATTGTGTTATATATACTTTTGTCACAATAAAGTGTTTAAAATAAAGATGCAACTGATTGCCTGTTAGCATTCATTTGAACTCTAAGGGTTTTTATATAGTTAACTTTAGTTTGAAAAAATGGATTGTTTTCCAGGTGGGAAATAGTCTAGATATGCTCTACACAACAGCTGTTCTCTGTAACTGGTTATATGAAATCTAACATATAACACTTGTTAAACACATTCACTTGTGTCATAAATTATATTGTAGACATTACCTTAAATCATGCACAAAAGGACTAGCTCTGAAGCGCTTTGAAAAAAGACATTGCTTAAACGTCCTCAATTTAAAAGTACATAATTGCCCCAAGCCAATAGTTCTCAAACTTTGCTTGGAGGCATCAGAATCACCTGGAGGGTTTGTTAGGACATTGCTGGGCCCTATCTGCGACGGGTGCCCATGCTGCTGGTCAGGGGAATCACACTGCCCTAAGCAACATGATTTTAATGAATAAAGGAGTAACTTACACAATGTGGATCTTTCTCTGACTTTAAAACCCCCAGCTCACCATATCAATTTTCTCTATTTTTATTTTTGAATTGTAAAGAACTGAAGACATTGTTTTTATCCCTGAAGAATCTATACAAAAGTCCTGAATCCCTCTCTCCTCTTGATCTTGTTGAAGAACCCTACAACATATAATCAGTCAAGCTTTCTTAGACTTTCTGTCACAAATAGGAGAGTCACCTGGCAACTTGCCAAATGTATATTTATCTACCTTTGTGCTTGCCTATACATCACACAAACTCTGTGGCAAATGAAATTATCAAATGTCATTATCAGTGAAAAGATAGGTAGAAAGAGGGACCCTAAAATCTTATGCTATTCCCATGAAAAATGATTTTTAAAGTATCTTAAAATGATCAGTATTTGTTAAATTCAGTTGTCTAAGCAAGAGTACCTAGCAAACAGACTATCTTGCCCTGCCTTAACAAGGGTCCACTGAGCTATTAAGTGGCTTATGTCAAGAGTTCTAGCCTCAGGAAAATTACAACCCTGTAGATGTAATATGATGAGATACTACAACCCTGTAAGGCATATATTGGCTACTGTTCTAATATAGAAAATTGGTAGCTATGAAACCTAACAGCGTTTTAATAAAATGTGCTTAGTTTATCATTACAAAAACTAATTTTTATTAAACTTTATTTGCTAGAATAATAGAAACCACTTGTGCTAATTCACCAAGATAAATTAGCTTTAAACATGTTTAATGAAATTGCATAGTTCTGAAAATATTTCAATACTTCATTCTTCTTTTGCAAAACAGATCTTTTGTATTCACGAGTCACATATATAATTTTCTTCTATTATAAATTTTTACATCTAATCTTTTCCCCAGATTTGTTTCAAAATCCCTTTAAAGAGATTATTGGGGAAAAAAAATCATTTTTAAAAGACCTAAGCCCTAGAGTCTCTTTTAAAACTAAAAATTATTAAATTTTTGGCCTCTGATATACATGACCATACTTTTTATAGGTAGCTGATTTAGGGTGTAACTAAAAACACACCCATCCGAAGGGTGGATCTTAATACTGACAGCTTCATATTAGGCTCCCATGTTGTAGCTCACTATTTTGCAACCCCTTCTACGCACCACCCCCTTTGTTTTCTCTTGTCTCTATTTTTCTGTCGAAAAATAGAGGTCTCCAGAAAAAGTGGATAGAAAGTTTAAATTCTGTGAACTCGTTGAAAGTAGGTCTTGGAACCTTGATGACTATTTGCACCTGGTACCTAGCAGAAATTAGAAACTCCGTAAATAAATGTTTGCTGAATGAAGAAATTAAGAGGCAATAAGATTGTAGATTTTCACCGTGCACTCAAAATTCCATATATAAAACGACGTAAAGTGTGAGAAAATAACGCCTAAGTAAGAGCGCCTTTTTGGAAGTGAAATCAGGTGCCTGGGCTTTAAAAGATGGGGAGAGTACCGTGTGGAAGTTCCGGCGCTCCACGAGGAACAGTGGACTATAAATCCCAGAGTGTCTCGCGGGAGCCATCTGGGCAGGACTCGTTTTTAAGGCTTTGGAGTCTCAACGTCCTTCCCCCGTTGCATGATGGGAACTGTAGTGCGACATGCCTTGCGGTGGCCGAGTTTTCTTTCGCCCTGCTGCTCTCCTGAATGACTCTTTCCCTCAACCCGTTCTTTAAAAAACTTTAGTCGTTATAACAGCCTGTGATTGTAGTGGAATTTCACTGTTTCCCTGCATTCCTAGGGTAGAACTCCAGCTAGAGTAGCCGAGAACCCTATAGCGACGGTCCCGGGCACCCAGTTCAGCGCTTACTGGGGCTGCTTGCTTTAGAGTTTCAACCCTTAATTTGAATTACACACATTTTTGAGATAACGCTTTTTCAAGTTTGCTTAAGTGTTCACTAAGCCCAATAGGTTGAGTTTGGGGTTAGGCGAATTGGTGATTACACGCTCGGTTCGGCTTCGCGCACACAGTAGGCCCACAACCCCTCGTCCTCCACTGGGCAGCACGAACCGAGCAGTAGAGCCGTGCAGTGCAGGCAGGCGGCGGCGGCGGCGGTGGTGGCGGCACTGCGCATGCTCGGTGCGCCGGCGCAGATTTCTGCAGCAGAGAGGGAAGCTGTGCGGCGGCGTCTGGGGTCTCCAGCAGGGCTGACGGTGTGGTTCTCGTAGACTTCGGCCTCCGCTGGCAGCGGGCATTCCTCCGCTCCCCGTGTCCTCGGCCGCCGCTCCAGCGCGCCCCGATCTGGCCCCCTGCCCCGCGAAGATGGCTGCCGTACGCCGGGCCCGCAGTTACTGCCGCTGCCTGGTGCGCTTCTCCGACCGAGAACTCTGCTAAGCCCCGCTGCGGCAGACAGGAGTAGACACCCGGACACCCAGCACACCTCCTTGGGGGGCGGTGCAGAGGAGGCGCGCAGAGCCCCTCGACCGCGGCCGTCCGGCCCGCCAGCATGGTAACCTGAGGGGGCAGGGGAAGTATGCGAGGCGGGGTGCGGTGTGCAGAAGGGGCCAGGCCTGAGGGGAGCCCCAAGGGAGCTGGGAAGAGGGGGAGCTGCACGGCTGCTACCCGACATGGGACCTCCGGTCTGGGAGGGAGCGGTGCAGGTGCCTGCTCTGGCCTCTCCCCGGGTTTTCTTTCTGTGAAACCCCCAGCCAAGACTTGATGTGAAGAGAGTGGGTTTGCAGGACGGCCGAGAAAAATGTCTTTTCTCGGCTCGCTAAGGACGTTGAACCAGTCCCGCCCCTCTCGAGTTTATCAAAAGCTGTGAGCATAGATAGAGGTGATCGGTCGCAGCATCTGAAATCGAGAGGGTGCCTTGGCAAGCGGAGACACTTGTTGATTGCTTCCCTTTGGGAAGCAGTTTGGGCCCCTTGAGGAGCCCATGGGTTTAGGACGCACCTGCCCTGTGGCGCGTCAGTGCCCTGGGTAGGATGTTGATTGGCAGGCGGTCCTGGCGGTGTGGGGTTAGGATTATGTCTCACTCACTTCACAGCAGTGAGGGCCAGGGGAGCGTCAGTGCGGTCCAAATGTAGAGACTGAGCTAAGCTCCAGAAATTGACAGCGCAAATTCCATAGGACTATTGCTTACCGGAATGCGCAGTCTGCTTTATGCAACCTTTCTTTGGCTTCAAATAAATTGTCCATCTGAGAAACTAATCTCTGGCTAGGGTTGCATTAAGCAAAGGTGAAAATGATTTGCTTGTAGTAGACACTCATATTTATTGAGTAAACGAATAGCTGAATGAATTTATTAAATTAATCTGGAAGATAGGAAAAGCAGTAATGGAATATGCCCTTAAAGTTGTAGAAGTAGTTCTCTGATCAGGATTAAGCACTTAACTTTTTATATTTCATTGATCCATTGTGTAAAACAGGAGTAAAATGAAGACATGAGCTACTCCAGTAAAAGGTGATGTTTAGGTCAAACTCAATTAGGAAAAATAAAGTGGGTGACAGCTGAGGACCTACTTATTTTAAGTGGTATTTGAATTGAAAAATGTCGTGAAACTCCAAATTTGATAGTTCTTTTTATCATGCTGTCAAAATATTCGATACCATCTCCTTACAAATGAGACAGCTGAGGCCTGGATGGACATTTACTATGAATCAAGCAATGTATTTGGCCTTCTAAGGGTATAGAGATGACTGAAATACGATCTTTGTTCCCAGTGCACTAACTAGCAAAGAGACAAAAATAATCTCAATACAAGTCTTAAGTGCTCTTATACAAGCACAAATATAATGAGAAAATGAAAGAGGCAGTTAAAAAGATCAAAACATGCTTCCTACTGGGATGATCCCGGAACTGAATCTTGAAAAGGGTGAATAGAAATAGGCAACTGAGGAAGAAGAAGTCATACCAAATGGAGAAAGCAAGCAGCATATGCAACAATATGGAACTGAAGAGAGCAGGGGAAGCTCTTATAATTAAATCAGTTTAGTTTGACCACTAGGCAAGAGGTAGAAGGCTGTTACTAAGAGGATACTATAGAGCAGCACTCCCCAACCTTTTTGGCACCATAGACCAATGCCCCTGTGAGAATCTAATGCCTGATGATGTGAGGTAAAGCTGAACCTGCGATGCTAGCGCTAGGAAGCAGCTGCAAATACAGATGAAGGAAGCTTCACTCCCTTGCCTTGCCTGCTGCTTACCCCCTGTCGTGCGGCCTGGTCCGCTACCAGTCCGTGATCCCAGGGTTGGGGACCCCTGCCCTTAGAGAACTCAGATCCCCTTATATTAGCTGTACTTAGAGTTTACAGTAATAAAACAGACTCAAATTGAGAAGAGAGAAATGCACTTTTCAGTGGGATCTATAAATTCAAAGTCCTTTATTATGTATTTTTTTATTTAGTGAAGGTCTTAGTAGGGAAAGATCCCAGCTCAAAGACTCAAAAAAAGAAATGTATTTGACATTATGTCAATGCTTATGTTTTCCAGTTTTCTGGAAATTCATCAGAGTGTTAGCTTCTCTCATTTCTTTCTTTGCTGATTTACCTTTTATAGTGTCAAGCACTTTACTATGTGTTAACTAGTTCAAGTCTTAAAGGCACCTCTGGCTCTAAGTCTGGTTGCCAGAGATAAGATAGGAGGAGGTGAGGATTATGTTGCATAGTGCAAGTGTATCTGGCTGCTGTATTCCAATGTATGTGTTGATACATTTTTTCCCCTGGAAACAAATTACAACTAAAATTGGTAATTGTGAAATTTAACATCTTTGGAACAAGTAAAATTAAATTGGTTTTATTATTTTTATTTCTAACCTTCAAGGGCATTTCCCTGATTGCCACATTTCTTTACAAGACTGAATACATTACGTGTTGAGCAAGTCCCATTTGCTAATAAGTCTAGCCTGTTAGCTAACAGACTAAATCTAGGCAACATTTCATCTTCATTGCAAGGTAGGGTTCAGTTTAATTTAGCAAACATTTATAGAACACAAAAGGATAAAATGAAAAGAAACTGACCTGAGACCTCTATTAAGCTCCAAGCCATGCCCAGTAATTCCAGGCCAGTTTTGTTCCACTTTAAGTTAATCCAATATATAAAAATCTGGATTTATAAAACAAATAAAATAGAAAGGGCCTTTTTACAAAAAAAGAATCACTGCTACATGTCTTTGATTTATGAGCTTTCCTAGTACATTTAAAATATAGACAAATGTCATAGTCACATATTAATATGCCAGCATGTAAAAAGAAGGACATCACATATGGATTATATATGGTCTTTTAAGTGATCTTCGAAATCAAAATTATTTGCTGAACTCTTATCACAACTTCATATTATTTTCTGAAGCAAAGTTGTTCTTTACAACCACTTACCGAAACATGAGAGCCCAGTGAAGTTGTTTATCTTACAGTATTAAAAAATTAAAGTATCACATTTTTCTGATTAGAATCATTAAATGTACCATGAAGAAGATATCTAAAGAGAAGCAACTATATAATTCATTGGAAAAGTAGCCAATTTGGAGATTTAGATTTCAAAGAGAAACTGGTGTTTGCATATTTCTGATCATTATTTTGGGGTTTTCTCCTCAGGCAGAAGCTGAAGAAGATTGTCATTCTGATACTGTCAGAGCCAGAGATGATGATGAAAATGAAAGCCCAGCTGAAACAGATCTGCAGGCATGTTACTTCATTGTATATTTAATTCTTATTCCATTGCTTTCCATACATAAGCAGAAATTGGTCATAATTGTGAAGATTTATAGGTTCTTATTTGCATTGAATTTAACTATTTTCATACCATATTATAGGATACTTAAGTTATAACTACATTATGGATCTCTTTTTCTGTAAAAAGATACATCAATAATTGCTGCTATGTAGTTCCACATATGAGTTTAAAGTGTTCAAACCCAGGCTTAAGCATGACTCAAAAACCATCACCTTAAAGAAAAAGACTGACAGATTTGACCTATAAGTCTAAAACCTATATATAGCAAAAAAATTGTAAATCAAGAGAATTAATCAGTTGTAAAAGCTGCTTGCCACATAAGGGCAGAGGATTGATAGTCTCAGTATGTGTAGGACATCCTTATAAATTAGCAAGAGGAACTCAATGTAGAAAAATATGAATAGACAACTAATGGAAAAAACAATATAAATGGTTATTAAATATTTGAAGAGGTAATTTGCCTTATTAATAATTTAAAAAATACAAATTAAATCTACAATGAGATTTTTTTAAAAAGGTCAGAATAGTGAATAATGCCCATTGCCATCTGGGCTATGAGAGTACTTATGCAGTGTACGTGAAAGTATAAATTGCTACAACTTTTTTGGAGGTTAGAATAGTAATCTGGATCAAAACGAGAAACATTCCCAATTCTACTTTCAGGAAATTAATCCTATGGAAATAATGGGGAAAGTGAATAAATATATATGTACAAAAATATTTATAAATTTATAAATTATTTATATTGTAAAATGGAGTACAACCTAAGTGTCCATTCCTTGTGTTAAGTAATGATGCATTCGTACAGTGAAATATACTGCATCCATTTAAAAGGATAGGGTAAATCTTTGTGCATTAACATAGAAAAATATTCATTGTTATTAAGTGCATTTTACTGAATTTATAAGCTTAAAATATTTATTTGTAATGTGTCATCTAGTATACATTATGAGTACTGCTAAAGATTCTTTAGGTTGGAGGTATGTGTGTTAGATGTAGGAAGGTGGCACCAAAACCAAAGCAGTGTACAGAATGTAGAGAAAAATTATTTTAAAACATTTTATGTATACATTTTTTTAAAAAAGTCAGGACATTGGCAATGGCCTTCTGTGAGAGGAATGGCATTTTGGGTTGTGTTTTCTGAAAGTGGACTTGGAGGTAGAGAGTACTATGTAGGAGATTTTTTAAGCAATGCTCTTGGGATCAACACTACAGTCAAAATATAAAACTTTTGTCATCCCAAGAGGAAGGAAGCGGGAGAGAGAAGCAGCAGTTGAGGGTAGTTGAGCTGCTGTGCAATCTTAGTAGACCGTCTTAGTTATTCCTGTGTAAGTTCTGAGGATGGAGTAACCTTTCAGAGCCTGGTTTTTTCTGTCACTCATCACTTTCATTGTTCAGTCATTGGGTAGGGATCATCTGGGAAGGGAGCATCATCTTGCTGAGGCAGTACCAGAAAGAGCTGACAGCTGAGGGCTGTTTTTGGTGGCACTCCCAGCAGTTGGGGTAATGAGTGCTTTATGCCTGAAAGGGGGTTCTGGGCAGCGCAGCAGATTCTACCACACAGGGGACTTCACTTTTCCTATATTTAAAAAATTTTAAATAATATGTATTAGAAACAATATGTTATTTTAAAAAGAGAATGGCTATTAAAAGAAATAACTTTAGGCTTGTGTACAGAATTTTTAGCAGCACTCATAACATCTACTAGATGATGTATTCTAAATAAACAAAGCATCTAAGTTCAGTCCCCAAGTGATAGCTTATATTTTCTATTTTAATTAAAATTTGGTGTTTCCATACCATTAGATTTTTCCTTTATAAACAATCTTACAATCTTATTTTAGGCAAATTTTCATGATTTCTTTAAAGTTTTAAACAATTATTTTAGGAAATAGTAGGTGTGTAACGGTATTAACTTAGTAATTTAAAAGATAATGTTTTCTGGTGTTAGAATAAATAGATATGTATGGAAATTGATGTTGGACAGTATTCCAGAGTTGAGCTGCTCGTCCTTGATGAGTCCTAAAATACTTTTCTTCCCTTAGGCACAACTTCAGATGTTTCGAGCTCAGTGGATGTTTGAACTTGCCCCAGGTGTAGGCTCTAGCAATTTAGAGACTCGATCTTGCAGAGCAGCAAGAAGCTCTTTCCTGAAAGCAGCGGATACCAAAGGAAAGCAAGAACTGGCAAAAGAAGAAAAGTTAAGTGTTATGGACATTGTACATAGAAAAATTTTGACAATATATGAGTTTATCCATTCCTCACCACTTCTAGGTACTTTGGATGATATCATTACTCTTTATGGTCTTCTTTCCTACAGGTACACTATCTTCATGGAAATGTCTGAGATTCACTTGGTCTTGAAAAGATTAACACTTCTGAATCTATCACTAAAACCCAAAAGGGGAAAAAATTATTTAAATGTCAACACTTTTCAAGAGTGATAATGCAATATTTTGTTATATTTTGAATTAAATTTATAATGATGCATTAGTCATGTCTTTATTCTGGAAAGTTTTGAAAGTGCTCACACTGAAAAAATTTGAGTGCTGTCAGATTTTTCACACCTTTCCTAGTACTTATTCACCTGAAGTGGGCATAGCACACCACCTTACTTTTCATTATTTTTCTGTTCCATAGAGGCTGTCATCTTTACATATCCAATGATGCTGAATATCTTTTATTATCTATTTCCTATCCTTATGTCCTCTCTGAAATACGGTTTGTTTTTTCTAATTAGATTGCTTATGTTTTTAACTGTTGAATTTTGAGCGTTCTTTTTGTATTCTAAATATATGTCTTTTGTTGAACATGTGGCTTATAAATACGTTGAGTTTATAGCTTGTCTTTTCATCCTCTTTGCAGGGTATTTTGCAAAGCAAGTTTTTAATTTTGATGAGGTCCTATTTATCAATTTATATGGATTTGCTCTGGTGTCAGTTATAAGAATGCTGCCTACTCCTACGTCTCCAAGATTACCTTTTTTTCTAAAAGTTTTACATTTAAGTCCATGGTCCATGTTCAAGTTAGTTTTTATGTAAAATACGAGGTTTAGGTTGAGGCTCATTATTTTACCTAGAGATGTCCAGTTGTTCTAGCACCATTAGTTTAAAAGGCTATTTTTCCGCCATCCATACTCATTTTTAATAATGATTTTCAAAAATTGTTTTTCACTATCTATTTTTATAGGCTCGAGAACTCTTCCTAAAAGCAGTAGAAGAAGAACAAAATGGCGCTCTCTATGAAGGTAAAAACTCAAGGCCCAGGACATATTGTCATGATATTTCTAACAACTCGTTACTGACCAAATTTTTTTTACTGGACTATATTTTGCATAGAGCATCAGTCTTCCTATATTCAAAATTGTTTTTTAAAAAAATCAAAAATAAAAAACTGTATCTTTATATAACCTGTCTCCAAAAAAATATTGCTGGGGAACATTATTATATTGGTAGGATGAATAAAATAATCTTTTTCTATACTTAAATTTTAGTATTTAATGTTGTCATTTTTAAAATCTTAAGGTTATTGTCACTCATTTAAAAATAGGATATGTTCCCTTTATAGGTGAAATTACTTCAGAAGAGGAAAATGTTAAGGATAAAGTGAGATATATATATATATATAGATATATATATATATATATATGTTTTTAAGTTCTAATTTACATTGTATGTAAAGGAATACCTGTTAACTTTGTTTTATTAACCCAGTTAAAATATAAGTAAAATATAAGTAAACAAAGTGATATGGCTGTTTATTAGGTTTGTACTTGGGCTTTCATTTTGTGATAGTAAAGCTAATAATTGGACCATGGGAAAGATACTTGACTGGATTATTTGAAAATGCCCCCAAAATAACATTTTCAGAATTATTGCATTTATTTTCAAATTTCATCTAGTGATATTTTTACTCTGAGATATTGAAAAGGTCCAATTAATATCCTAAAATAGTCTTCATTAGTTTGTAAGATTCCCATATCTACTTAGTGTACAGTAATTCACCCAAGAATAAAAAAAACATCATGACAATATATTGAATTGAATAGATTTTATCTAAGGGAAGAAGAACTAGTCAGCCTCTACAACCCTAAGTTCTATTGGTGTATCTCTATGGAAGACATTATTAAATATTGTAATTTTACACCCCCTTGGTAGGAGATTTACTTAAAAACAAATAGGTTTTAAACATTAGTTAAATAAGTGGGAGCTGAACTAAAGGAAGTTGGATTGAGATGACAGAGTCCAAAAAACCCTTCTCTTTATTCCGCCCAGTAGGAAGCATTTGATTTAACTCTGCATCCTAGAAAAAGAAGTTTGCTTAAAAGTATTTTTGTTGGGGTTACAGCAATTGCATTTTCAAAGTCGGAAGAAGAACAACCACATAAGATTACTTTTGACAACACATAAGGGGCTGAGGAAACAAATGGGAAGGGCTAAAATATAAGAGTAAAATGCAACATCTTGTTTCTGTAATATGTTAGCTTTAGAAAAATGATCATTTTGAGTAGTAAGGTTTGGAGATAAGTTTGTTTACTGAACTAGTTTTGTATGTAGAAAAAGAGAATTTGGCCGTTTGTGAAGAAAGTTACCAAATTAAACCACAATTAAGGGTAAGCAAAGGAAATGACAAAAATATGTGGTCATAGCTAATTTAGCTTTATTTCTTCTTTTAGCCATCAAGTTTTATCGTAGGGCTATGCAACTTGTACCTGATATAGAGTTCAAGATTACTTATACCCGGTCTCCAGATGGTGATGGCGTTGGAAACAGCTAGTGCGTATATAATTTGATAGACAGTAATACATAGAGTTTGTTAAAGTTAAGCATCTTTGCCCTGTTGACTCAACATGTTAAGAAGATGGTATTCATTCTGTTAAGTTATAAACATAGTCTTTAGTATAAAGACTTGTTTGTAAAGTTGTAGAAATTTTTTAATTAGGGACATTTTAAGATTGAAATGTAGAAATGCACATTTTAAAGAGACATAACAAAAATTGATGAAAAATTTTATAAAAGCAGTGATTATTGAGCAGAGTAAATTAAAGGGCATATTTTAACTTTCTGAAACCTATTTAAAGTCAAAACTATTAAAATGTAATTAGGCCAATGTTGATAGTGGTTGAAATTGGGTAATGGATACATGGGGTTTCATTATACTAGTCTTCTTTTGTATGTGTTTGAAACTATATATTTTTTTAAAAAAAGGTTTTTCATTTATTAGGAAAATGCTGAATTATAACAAGATTTTGTTTATTATTCTCTTAGGTATGTAGATAAAATATAATTAAAACTAACATTGGTTTAAAAGCACAGGAGCAGGATATAAACACTCCTAAAAGAAACCCTGTTTCATTGCATAAATGCCACTTAACTCAGTGTCGTGAAGTAGTAGCACTGATAATGTTATATGGACAGAGATCAAGAGCACATATTTTTTAAGGCGAT
The DNA here is from genome assembly GCA_004027375.1 of Macroglossus sobrinus. Lineage (NCBI taxonomy): Eukaryota > Metazoa > Chordata > Mammalia > Chiroptera > Pteropodidae > Macroglossus > Macroglossus sobrinus. The sequence goes on from PVKZ01002126.1 coordinate 198,333, forward strand.
ACTTTTGAAGCTACTTGCAAAACAATTATAAAATTGTTTTGGCTTAATCCCTTTATCCCCAAAAGCCTATTTGCTGATATTAGAAAAGAAGGGAGCCTGTACCCATGAGGTAATGTTAAGTTTAAAACGAGCAGTACATAGAAAAAGTGTTTTGGTAATGATATATTATCTACTATGTTATTAGATTACCTCTGTGTTGAAATAATTAAGAAGTTATCTTTATTGGTAGTTTATGCTTATTCCTAGTGTTTATCTGCTTATAGTATTAACTAAGCCTTGGATAAGCCATATTAAAAATATCCCAATGAAGTCAGAACTTACTGCCTATTTGAATTTCTGGGCAAGTAATATTGTTCACCAAATTAGATTTATTAACGTGAGATAGTTCATACTCAGAAGGAATCATTTGGGATTTTTATAACCCTTTCTAAATTTTGGTTAGAGTCACTTGGACCCAGGTCTTAGCTAGTTTTATAAATAGACTCCAATTGCTGTTAAGAAAGTTTGTATTATCACATTAGAGAACCATTTCTTTTCTCTGCAATCGCTTTATACAAATGCAGATGCTATGGAAGTTCTTGTAAAGATAAATCCTTTTTTGTCTTAGCAGCTCTAATAAGCCCTAAATGTCTCTTTACTTTTTATTTGCCTTCAGTAAAATGTTGATAAATAGCCCTTGAGTCCACCTAGTCTCAACCGCACTCGCCCTTTGTTGTGTTATAATAAGCTCTCTGGTTTTCTAACTTCATCCTCATCTAAGCCTTTTTTAAGTCTGATCATTTCTACGGTTATTTTCAGCAACAAATGAAAGCTAGATATTTTTCTAAAACTCTATAACTCCAAATTTATTTATATTGGTAGATGATTTGTGAACTGTGCTAAAATTTTGTAAATTACACACTTTTCTCTCTAAAGGAAGGGTGACAAGGCATACCTGTTAGAAAATCCTTGGTATGTATGTACCTCAGATGACATCTGTATGTTTGATTTTTATCCAATTAGAATGGATTATGGTCACTTAAAAGAATATATCTACATAAAATTTAAAAAAACATTAGAAATTATCTTTTTCACTAAAATATAAAATCTGTACAATAAAACTAATTAATTAAATCTTACACCTTTATCCTAAAATTCTGATATTTTTCTGGGTAAGAATTCAAATTGCTAAAGCTTTTTTCTTCAAAAGGTTTCGTATGGTACTCTTTTGCAAGGCAGGATAAACTTTTATCATATCATAGAAAAAAGCTGTAAGTTTTCTTTTCGATGACTTTTTCTGAAGAAGATTTGAAAATACTTTGAAAAATCAGTTTCTAAGCTTTGTTTTTATAGAGTGAGGCACTTAGTTTATTCACCTCCCTTTTTTTCAGCATTGAAGATAATGATGATGATAGCAAGATGGCAGATCTTTTGTCCTACTTCCAGCAGCAGCTTACATTTCAGGAGTCTGTGCTCAAACTGTGTCAACCTGAACTTGAGAGCAGTCAGACTCACATATCAGGTGTGAATTTATGCTTGTTATAACTCCATGAGAAATACTTCAATAACCTTAGATTTTAGTTTTCCAAACTTACAATGTCAGATAACTTGCCAGAGTATTGCTCTAGTTCAAAAATGGTTGGAGATCTAGTTAAAATTACTGTTTGTGTATACTAGTAAGCTTTTCAAAATCTGAAGTAGAGCAGTTTGTAGTGCAAACTTTTCTTTTTTAATTCAAGGATGCCATACTTTTCTCCATAAAGATCTCAAGGTGAGTCACTGGGGCATTCCTGAGAAAATTGGAGGAATACTAGTAACATCAGGTATTTCAGCCAGGTTGGGTAGTAGTGCTGAGATAGATAGACTAAATGTTTAAAAATGAATGCTTTTTCTTTTTATGTGTTAGGTGTTTAGCTAGATATAGAACTTTTCAGGGGACCATTGAAATTTTTCAGAAAGATGAAAATAACTTTTTAGTGTTAAATGCAGTATGGATCGCGCACACACAGTAGAACAGGGGCCCTCAACCTCCAGGCCATGGACAGGTACTGGTCCGTGGCCTGTTAGGAACTGTGCTACACAACTGGAGGTGAGGGCGAGGGAGGGAAGCTTCTTCTGTATTTGCAGTGTCTCCCCAGCGCTGACATCACTGCCTCAACTCCACCTCATATCATCAGGCATTAGATTCTCATAAGAGCACCAGTCCCTAATGCTGAAAAAGGTTGGAGACCACTGCAGTACACTACTTTTCTAACATATTTTAATATTGGTGGTAAAATTATTTTCTGAGAGAAAGAGTTATTTTATAAAAGTAGCTTCAGATCTGTTCTATACTGAAAAAAGCAAAGATATTTGTGTCTTGACGTTAGGAACCATTATTACCTTTGGATAGTTAAAGACACTAGTGCTGTATGTCAGCAGTACTGAAGGTGTGATTTATAAATTTCTAGGAATACATAAAGATATCTGTGCTGAGAATGTGACAATAGGATGACTTATAGGAGAGTCACTGAAAGAGTGATTTTCTTTTGCAGTGCTGCCAATGGAAGTCCTAATGTACATCTTCCGATGGGTGGTGTCTAGTGATTTGGACCTCAGATCATTAGAGCAGTTGTCACAGGTGTGCAGAGGATTCTATATCTGTGCCAGGTACTTACTTTTTAAAAACAACTCAGGTAGTGGTGAAAAAGGGATTATGGTCTTTTGTCATTTTTATTAAAAGAACTTAATAGATGTTCTGAGTAAAAGCTTAGAATGAACAGTTTTGCTAAGCTGTATTTATCTAATTTTCTCAAACTACTTAGGTTTTAAAGGCTAGTATGCACTAAGTTTCCAGGGTATAGAATAATATGTAGAACAGATATAGTCTACATATTATTACTTTTGTATTCTATATATTATTACATATTACTTATATAGAATAGTTTTCATGCTAGTTTAGCTGATTTGGAAAAAGAATTATGCTAAAAAATTCAAGTCATTTTAAATTTACAAGTTATTAACTTTTAAAATTAAAGTTATCCTATAATTTAAAAATCAGGCTATGTGAAAAATAATCATAGTTCAGTATGACATCATTTGAGACTAGTAGTCTTTCATGGTCATCTTATGTAAAACTATGTACTTAGTCCTTTGCATCTAGAACTTTATAACTTTAGTTCTTAAAATTGAGATGCATTATTTTTAAATAATCTAATCTCATTTGGAGTCTTCTATTTTGAGTAAAACATTAGAGTTGCTTAAAGCCTTTGTGTTTTGTGTTTGTGTGTGTATTAGTGATTCTTTGTACTATTTAACAAGTCTATTAAGCATCTAGTGGATTGCTACCAGCCTTTTAAAATTGGGGTCTCTAGCACTGTTGCTCCATTCACTTTTTAAAAAATTATACATGAAAAAAACATAAAGAAGGAACTGATTACAGTACTAAATTTTATGCATTATAAAATAAAAATAATTGTTAAATTTTAGATACACATTGTCACTTAAGTTTGGGATGTCTTTTTGCAGTCTAGCCCCAACATAAGTAGTTTTTATGCCTTTAAAACTGAATATTTTAAGTTATGGATTTTAAGTTATATATTTTGAACTGTATCAGAAGTATGTGGATAGTCAATACATCTTTTGCTTCGCTTTTTTCACTAATCCCATAACAAAGATTTATTGGTACTGCCTTCAAAATATATCTTTAGTCTGACCATTTTACCACTTCTCCAGAGTACCTTTCTGGTTCAGCCTCTGTTATGTCTAGTCTGTATTATGGCAATAGCAGCCTACGTGGTCTTCCTGCTTCCATTCTTATACCCCGGAAGCATAGTCTCCATAAGCTACCAGAGTGATTTTTTTTTTCCCTTTTTTCACCATCCTATCATCACCTTCTCCTTTGGCAAGTATCAGTTTATTTTCTGTATTTGTGGATCTGTTTATAGTTTATTTTGTTTATTCATGTTTTGTTCTTTTTTTTTTTTTTAGACTCCACATATAAGTGAATTAATATGGTATTTGTCTGCTTCACTTAGCATGATAACTCTCTAGGTCCACCTATGTGTTGTAAATAGCAAGATTGCATTCTTTTTTATTGCCAAATAATCTTCCATTGTATATTTATACCATATCTTCTTTATCCATTAATCTTTTCGTGGACTTCTAGGTTGCTGCCTTGTCTTGGGTATTTCTTGTAATGCTGCAATGAATGTAAGGGTGCATATATCTTTTTGTATATGTACTGCCAAAAGAGCACTAGATCTTTCTGAATTGGTGTTTTTGTTTTGTTTGGATAAATACCCAGAAGTAGAATTGCTGGATCATATGGCAGCTCAGTTTTAATTTATTGGGGACTTTCCATACTGTTGCATAGTGGCTGCACTAATTCACAATCCAACCAGCGCTGTATGAGGGTTCTCTTTTCTCCACATTCTTGCCAGCCCTTGTTTATTGATTTTTTTATGCTAGCCATTCTGACAGTTGTGAGGTGAAATATCATTGTGGTTTTAATTTTTATTTTTCTGATGATGTTGAGCATGTTTTGTCATGTCTGTTGGCCATCCATATGTTTCTTTGGGAGAAATGTTTATTCAGGTCCTCTGCCTATTTATTAACTGGACTGTTTTTTGTTTGTTTTGGGGATTCAGTTGTATGAGTTTCTTATATATTTTGGATATTAACCCATTATTGGTTGTAGCATTGGTAAATATCCTCTCCCACTGAGTAGGTTGTCTTTTCATTTTGTCGATGGTTTCCTTCACTGTGCAAAAACTTTTTAGTTTGATGTAGTTCCATTTGTTTATTTTTTCTTTTGATGTCCTTGTCTGAGGAGACATAGTCAAAAGATATTACCAAGAGTGGTATCAAGAAGTTTACTACCTATGTTTTCTTCTAGGAGTCCCATGTTTTCAGGCCTTACATTTAAGTCTTTAAATCCACTTTTTATTTACTTGGGTTCTCTTTTTTTTCTTGATGAATTTGGCTAAAGGTTTGTCAACTTCATTTATTTTTTTTGAAGAATCAGATCTTAGTTTCATCAATCTTTTGTATTTTTAAACTTTCTATTTTGTTTATTTTCACTGTGATCTTAACTATTCCTTCTGTTTACTTTTTTCCCTTAGTTTTTCTAGTTTGAGATTTTTCTCATTTCTTGATGCAGATGTGTATAGCTATGAGCTTCCCTCTTAGAACTGCTTTTGCTTTTTTATCCTATGTTTTCAAAAGGTGTCTTTAATTTTTATTTGTTTCAAATAATTTTGATTTCCTGCTTGATATTGTTTTTGATTCATTGTTTGTTTAGTAGCATGTTGTTTAGTCTCTGTGTATTTGTGTTGTTTCCAATTTTCTTTATATAGTTGATTTCTAGTTTCATGCCATTGTGAGCAGAAAAGATGCTTTATGTGATTTCATCTTCTTGAATTATTGAGACTTGTTTTGGCCTAATGTAATCTATTCTGGAGAATGTTCCATGTGCACTTGAAAAAAATATACTGCCATTTTGGGATGAAATGTTCTGTTATGTCTATTAAATTGTCTAGTCACTGTGACATTTAAGGCCATTATTTATTAATTTTCTTAATGAATGATCTATCTATTAATGTGAGTAGGATATTAAAATCCCCTACTATTATTGCATTACTTTGAATTTCTCCAGTATGTCCATTAATAATTACTTTACATATTTAGGTGCTCCTGCATTGTGTGTGTAGATATTTACTACTGTTAATAGCCTCTTCTTGGATTGACCCCTTTATAATTATGTCCTTTGTCTTTTTCTTTACATTTTTTATTTAAAATTTATTTTGTCTAATATCAGTATTGCTTCCCCAGCTTTCTTTTCATTTGCAAGAAATATGTTTTTCCATCTCTTCACTTTCAGTTTGTATGTGTCTAAGTGAGTCACTTATAAGCCACATATAGATGAGTTGTGGTTTTTTAATCCATTTAGCCACCCCTTGTCTTTTGGAGTACTTGATCCATTTACATTTATAGTAATTATTGATAAGTATGTAGTGATTGCTATTTTTTTTAGTGCATAGTTTGGGTTCCTTTATTCTTTGTATATCTTTTGTAAGTTTTTGCTCTGTGGTTACTATGAAGTTTATTTACATTATTCTTTATCTTTTTCAGTCTATTTTAAGCTGGTAGTTGTTTGGTTTGAATATATACTGTGAAGACTACATTTTTACTTCCTGCTCCATGCTTGCTACCTTTGTTCAGGGCTAAAATGGGCTTGGCCAATGTGTCCAAGAACATGCTACAGCAACCTTTTAGGTAGGCCAGAGCACCTGGATAGTGCTTCCACCCATCCTATAGAAGTAGAGGGGATATAAACAATGGCACTTAAAGGTACCTCTGAACCTGGAGAATTCCCACAGTCCCTAGAGAGCTTCTGTAGCTCCTTAGCCTTCTCTATTTAGTCTCTCTCTTGTTTGTTATACATAAACAGGTCTTGTGTAGAATGACCTCTTTGTATGCTTTGTGTGCCTGGTAATTTGGGGAAGCTGGTTGGAGCCAGGTAGGTGCTTACAGGGCCTGGAGTACTGGCTCATGTGGCTGGAGTGGCTCCTGGTAGGGAGGCCAGCAGGTGTGTGTGGTGATGCCTCTTATTCCTATTTGCTCCCTTTGTTCTGAGGCAGAAGGCTCCAGGCAGGGTAGCTAGGACCACACTGTGGTGATCTTGCAGGATGACCAGAACACCCAGATAGTTTCTGCCTGACCTATCGATGTGGGGGAGAACGTAAACAATGGCATTCACTGGCTACTCTGGCCTGGAAAGTCCCCACAGCTCCCCGAGGGCTCCTGTAGTTTCCCAGCATCCTATGTTTCATCTCTTTGTTGTTCAGCTGTTCATTCAGCCTTTAGTTGTCTCACAGGAGCAATTGCCATCTATATTCATGTATATTTGAGTTTGCTTACGGGAAGGGTCGAGTTCAGTATTCTCTTACGCCACCGCCATCTTGGATTTCTCCCAGAGTGATTTTTAGAAGCGTAGGTCATGCTCAAAACCCTGAAATGGCCTCCATCTCACTTCTACCTGTAAACTACTACTTCATCTGCTTTTGACTACTTCTAAAATTACATAGTCTGTACTTCACCTTGTTTTCTTTGCTGTAGCCACATGACCTTTCTTACTACTTGTGGAACACAGCAGCCATACTCCTACCTGAGGGCCTTGAACTTGCTGTGGTTTCTGCTCGGGATACTCTTCCTCATCACTATAGGCACATGCCAAGAGAGGCCTTTCTTGGCTGTTCCATCTGAAGTAGTCCTTATTTTCCCAGTACCATCATCCTTGTCTGTTTAGCCCACTTTGTTTTTTGCACTGAGCTCACTGTCTTAAACTTTCTCTTTGCTTTCTAATTTTTGTTTGCATTATCCTCAGTAAAAGAGAAGGGCCTTTGTCTATCAGTCTATCTCCAGTGCCCAGGACAGTGCTTGGAAGCCACTAAACAAATACTTGCTGAATAGAAGATGGCTGGTAGCAGGAGTGTTTTTTATGTCTGCACATAGGGGTTTAGCCTTTTATATATATTGATGTTGTGCTTTTATAACCTAGAGACCCTGAAATATGGCGTTTAGCCTGCTTGAAAGTTTGGGGCAGAAGCTGTATTAAACTTGTTCCATATACTTCCTGGAGAGAGATGTTTCTAGAAAGGCCCCGTGTTCGGTTTGATGGTAAGTTGAACTCTTCAGAGCTCAGGAGAAATACTGATCTATCATGCTGATCTATCATGACTGAAAACTACACAGTCTTAGTTTTCTGTAAACACCTAAGTACTATGAGCACATATAAAGGAAACCACAATAAAAATGAAGGTAGAAATCTATATGATTATAATTTTTAAAATTTTATTTATTTTTTTAATTAAAAAAAAAGTGTGTGTGTGTTTTTTTTTTTTTTTTAATAGGAGTATATATCAGTAAAACAACATATATTCGTCAAGGGGAGCAGTCTCTTGATGGTTTCTATAGAGCCTGGCACCAAGTGGAATATTACAGGTACAACTGTAGTAAACTGAGTGAGTGAACAATTCTCTCTCTCCAAGTATTAGTTCATTAATTATTGTACATCTGTTCTCTGAGGCTTTTGTATTTATCCACAGAATGGCCCTCACTATTTTTATCCACTATTATAATAGGAACAGCACTCAACCAATGGGTTATGACAAATTTTTTAATTCCTCCTACCTTTGAATCTAAGAATCATTTTACATTTTAGACCTCTTCCTTGTCTTTTGCCCTTGGTGTATCCATTTGCCTTTTCAAATTGTTTGTGCTCTTAATCAGCCTGTTGTTCCTCAGATATTACTGTCAGTGAGAAATAAGTAGACATGTTAACTACTATGTATTATGAGATCCCACTTTTATTTGACATTAATTAGTGCTTTAGGAAAAAGCATATAGTACTTTAGAGTAATATTTAATTTTTTGATCCAGTGAGTGAAACAGAAGTTTAGCGGTTCTCTCTAAGGAAGATAATAAAATGCCTTTAGTTCTTTGTTGCTGGCTTTACAGGTTATCAGACACAGTTCATTGATGTTTTGCCAGTTCTTTGGCCCAGAGTTTTTGTTTTGGTGTCACAGATATGAATAGGTGTAGGTAACAGAAAATTAGGACATGTTTTATACTTTTTTTGTGTGTGGTGTTTTTTTGGTGTTCTTGGTCTTTTCACACAGGTACATAAGATTTTTCCCTGATGGCCATGTGATGATGTTGACAACCCCCGAGGAGCCTCAATCCATTGTTCCTCGTTTAAGAACTCGGAATACCAGGTTACTATCTTTCTGTAATTTTCTATTCAGTTCGCATTTTATACAGTTACTTGCAGGTTAATGTAATCCAGTGCTTCCTTAATTTACTACTGGATGGTTAAAAAAGCAGTCATGGGGGGCACTTGTTAAAAATATCAATTCCAGGGCCTCTCCCTAAGGAGTGTACTTTAGAACACTCTGGGGCCTTGGAAACTAAATTTACTCACATTTTAGTTGATTCTTCTCTGGCAAGTTGTGTAAATACTATTATAATCCATTATTTCCTGGATTACTTAAATACATGTAGTAACTGATTATTAGACTTAGAGTTAAAGTGTATTTTTTAATTTTTAGAACTGATGCAATTCTACTGGGTCATTATCGCTTGTCACAAGATACAGACAATCAGACCAAAGTATTTGCTGTGATCACTAAGAAAAAAGAAGAAGTGAGTATTCAAGGTGGAATTAGCAGTTTTCTTTTTATTTCAATACCCTGTTTATTCAAGCATTTATTATAAAGGATAAAAACATAGTGTTCATTATTTATACTATTATGCAAACCACATGTTGATTTATAGTGTATCTGTTAAGAGAACTGGAGGGTTTTCTAAAATGTGATTATTTTTTCTTGGATCCGCCTGTTTTTTTTTCTTCAAATGGTTTCTTTTTTTGGTCCAGGTTTTTCACATCTGAAAATGTAAAGCCAAAATATCTTGTAAAATAACTAGTAAAATATCACATCAAAATATCAAAAAACCATATTTGAAAATAGTTTTTGGCTCTTCTCATTTTGAATCATAAAGGATTTTCTTCCTGAATTAGCTCAAGTAGGTATCTCTTTCATAAGGATAATCTTATAGAGAATTTCAAATTCTACTGGAAATAAGCTAATGTCAGATAGTTTTCTTCTTCCTGTTTACAAAAGAAAAAAAATGACAAGCAAATATGATTGCTGAATTATTACATTCTAGAGGTCTTTAAATAGGTACATAAGATTTTTAAATAGATTGAGGCCAAATTTTTTTCCCAGCCTTTCTCCATGTGCATTTTTTTAATCCTGGTTAAAAACCATAATGTGTACCCAAAAGGTCAAATTGAGAGGCAGTTGGAATAAATACTTGTCTCTTACTTTTATAAATGAGTATAGGTTTTGAAAGAAGTTTCCCTTTTATTGAATCTCCCTCTCTTTTCTAACAGCATTTGTCAAGATAGTTAGGGCAGGGTTTCTCTGTGAGTCCTAGCCCTATCAGCTTATGACCATCTGTTGCTGGCTTCTCCCACCTCGCTCTGGTAGTCTCCTGGAATCTGGAGCGGCAGTGTGAGATAGTTGCTATGATTGTGACCTTGACCATGAATATCCTGAGGTCAGAATTGAGGAGTCATAAGCCCTATTTAGGTTTTATCTAATAAGAGTGTTTAGGAAATCCCGATAGAGTACCCATTTTCTCTTCAGAATATGATACAATGAAACCAAATGTAGTGTTGATATTCTTGTGTTTTTAGCAGCAGTACAGAAATATGATTCTACTGAAGCTTGTCACTTATGTTTCTCCATTGACTACTGTTCTTGTTAAAATACTCTGCTTTTTCTGCAGCCTTCACCAGTTTTTAACTTTCTCACTTTAGAAATTCCTAAGTGTTTTCAGGTAGAAGGAAATACTTTCTCGAAGGCTTCAAACTGGGAGCAGAAGTTTTAATTCCAATCTCTAAAACTTTTGTGTAACTTTGGTTAACTTGTTTGACCTGTCTAGGTCTTTATTTCTATAGCCATTAAATAGCAATAATGCAGTCATAGTTAGTGTATTGGGTTATCGTGATGATTAACTGAGATGATGATGATGGGAAAAAAAATATTTTTAAGTGCTTATACATTTTTAAGACACTCGTACACATTCTCATTTGACATCTTAAGACAACTCTACTTACTATGTGTAGATACTGTTTTAGTGTCATTCTTGTATAATATACTTCTATAAATATTTCAGTGAAGTGACATTTCATTATAGCTTATTCACCTTTTTTTTTTTTTTTTTTTTTACAGAAACCACTTGACTATAAATTCAGATATTTTCGTCGTGTTCCCGTACAAGAAGCAGATCAGAGTTTTCATGTGGGGCTACAGTTGTGTTCCAGTGGCCACCAGAGGTTCAACAAACTAATCTGGATACATCATTCTTGTCACATTACTTACAAGTAAGTGAATGCAGTAAAAATAACAAAGTCACAGAATAAATGCATATTTTGTGTCAGGCTTAGGAAACTTTCACATAGGTTTTTAATTCTTCAGAGTTGAAATTACATTGCAAAGCAGAAGCAGAATATAATCTACTACAAACCAAGAGAATGGCCAAAATGAAAAAAAATGCTGAAAGTGGACCAGGAAGTAGAACATCCAGAGCTCTCACCATGGGAATGTAAACGGGTCCCACCACTTTGACAATCAAAACAGCATTCCATGAGTAGGATGGTACTTAGTCACAAAGATGTTTGTGCACTGACTTACTCAAGGCAATTTTAAAATACCAGATCTCTTTTCTTCTATGTTTCAGTCTTACCATTTTTTACTTTATTTCCATTTGGTTTATCCTCAGAGATTATATACTGATTTTAGTAAAACTGTATTTAGGAAAGATAAGTCTCCTAAAAAGATCTGTATTCCAAAGCCAAATCTATTAGGTGGTTCCTATATAAATCTCTTTTTCTATGAGTTAGAATTTTTTTTTTACATTACTCATGCTTAATATTTTTAAATGTTCTTCAAGAACATTATTTTCAATTGCTACAAGTATACTCCATCACTGTCCTTGTTTTATTTATGTATTTATTTCCAACATTTTATTTTGTAAAATTTTAAACATGCAGAAAGGGTGAAAGAATTTTATAGTGAAGACCCATATTCCTGCCACTGTTAACATTTAACTATACTTGCTTTTACATCATAGCTGTCCCTCTATCCATTGCTCTATCCATCCCTCAATCCATCTTTTTTCTCTTTAAAAAAATTTTTATTTGAGTATAGTTGGTATACAATTTTATGTTAGTTTCAGGTGTATAGTATAGTGATTCAACATTTATATACTTAACAATGTGATCACCATAATAAGTCTGAAAGTCATCTGCCACTGTGCACACTTATCATGATATTATTGACTATATATTCCATTTTACCATTTTTACACCCTTCTCCAACTCTGGCAACCTCAGTTTACTCTGAGTTTCTATTGGTCTGTTTTGTTTTGTTTTCTAGATTTACTGTAAGTGAAAACATACAGTATTCACCTTTCTCTGTCCGACTGATTTCACTTAACATAATGCTCTCTAGGTCCATCCATGTTGTTGCAAATAGCAAGATTTCATTCTTTTTTGTGGTTAAGTAATATTCCTTCGCATCTTTTTTATCCATTCATCTATCTACAGATACCTAGGTATTTGAGGAACCTCCATACTGTTTTCCACAGAGGCTGCACCAATTTGCAGTCTCATCAACAGTGCACATGGGTTTTCTTTTCTCAACAGCTTCACCAACACATTATTTGTTGACTTTTTGATAATAGCCATTCTAACCGGTATCTCAATGTGGTTTTGATTTGCATTTCCCTGATAATTAGCAATATTCATATGTTTGTTGGCCATCTGTATATCTTCTTCAGAGAAATGTCTCTACATGTCCTGTATTTATTTTTAGATATCAACCTTTATTGGATATATTATTTGCAAATATCATCTCTCATTCAGTAGGTTGTCCTGTCGTTTTGGTTTCCTTCACTCTGCAGAAGCTTTTTAGTTTGATGAAGTCTCATTTGGTTATTTTTGCTTTTGTTTCCTTGCTCAAGGAGACATAGCCAAAATAATATTACTAAGATTGATGTTCAAATACTTTCCTACCTATGCTTGCTTCTAGGAGTTCCATGGTTTTAGGCCTTACATTTAAGAATCTATAGATTGCCTTGGGTAGTGTGGTCATTTTAACGATTCTTCTAATCCATGAGCGTGGTATATCTTTCCATTATTTTGTGTCCTCTTCATTTTCTTTCTTCAATGTCGTATAGTTTTCAGAGTACAAATCGTCACTTCCTTGTTTAATTGTATTCCTAGATATTATCTTTTTAATGTCATTGCAAGTGGAATTGTTTACAAGTTCTCCTGATCGTTCCTTATTAGTGTATGGAAATGCAACAGATTTCTGTATATTTGGTATCCTACTACCTTATTGAATTTATTTATTCTGTTAATATTTTGGTGTACTCTTTGGAGTATTCTATACATAGTATCATATCATCTGCGAATAGTGACAGTTTTACTTCCTTTCCAATTTGAATGCCTTTTCTTTTTTTTGTCTGATTTCTGTGGCTAGTACTTCCAATACTGTATTAAATAATGGTGGTGAAAGTAGACATTCTTGTTCTTGGTCCTGGAGAAAAAGTTTTTAGCTTTTCACCATTAAGTATGATGTTAGCTATGGGACTATCATATATAGCCTTTATCATGTTGAGGTGTGAGTTCCTTCTATACCCACATTGTTGGGTGTTTTTATCATAAATGATGTTGAATTTTGTTAAATGCTTTTTCTGCTTCTATTGAGAGGATCATATGATTTTTATTCTTTATTTTGTTAATGTGATGTATCACATTGATTGAGTTACTTTTGCATCCTAGGTATTAATCCCACCTGATTATGGTGTATATAATTCTTTTAACATACTGTTGAATTTGGTTTGCTAGTATTTTGTTGAGAATTTTTACATCTGAGTTCATTGGGGCTATTGACCTGTCATTTTTTTTTTTTTTAAGTGTTTTTGTCTGGTTTTGTTATCAGGGTAATGCTGGCCTCATAGAATGAGTTTGGATGAATTTGTTCCCTTTCAGTCTTTTGGAGTAGTTTGAGAAAGATTCATATTATTTCTTCTTTGAATGTTTGGTAGAATTTACCCATGAAGCCGTCAGGTCCTGGGCTTTTTTATGTTGGGAGTTTTTTATGACTTCCTTTTTATGAATTTCTTGGTGTTCAGATTCTCAATTTCTTCATGGTATAGTCTTAGAAGGTTGTGTGTTTCTAGAAATTTATCCATTCCTTCTAGATTATTTAATTTGTTGGCATATAATTATTCATAGTTTTCTTTTTTTGTATTTTTTTGGTGTTGGTTATAATCTCTCTTTTAATTTATGATTTTATTTGGGCTCTTTTTTTCTTGATGATTCCTGCTAGAGGTTTGTTAGATTTATTTACCCTTTCAAAGAACCAAGTCTTCATTTTGTTGATCTTTTTTTATTTTTATTTTTTTTAGTTCATTTTGTTTATTTTCACTCTGATTTTTCTTATTCCCATCCTTCTACTTTTGGTTTTGTTCTTATTATATTTCCTTTAGGTGTAAAGTTACATTATATATTTGAGTTTTTTTCTGCTTTTTGAGGTAGGCCTGTATAGGTATGAACTTTTATAATGGCTTTTGTTGCATTCCATAAGTTTTGAAAAGTTGTATTTTCATCTATCTGAAGGTATTTTTTGGTTTTCTGTTTGATTTTCTTTCATCTGTTGATCATTTGTAGCATGTTGTTTAGTCTCCATGTATTTGTTTTTTCCAGTTTTCTCCTATAGTTGATTAACAATTTAATTTCTAGTCAATCTTCTTGAATTTATTGAGGTTTGATTTGCAGCCTAATATATGGTGAATTTTGGAAAATGTTTCATGAGCACTTGAGAAAAATGTGTAATTTGCAGTTTTTGTATGAAATATTTAAAAAAATGTCTATTAAGTTGATATGGGCTAATGTGGCATTTAAGACCATTATTTCCTTATTAATTTTCTCTGTGAATAATCTATCCATTGAGATAAATGGAATATTATAGTCTCCAACTATTATTGTAATAATGTTTATTTCTTCCTTTATGTCCATTAATATTTGCTTTATCTCTTTGGGTGCTGTTATGTTAGGTGTGTAGATATTTACAATTGTTATATCCTTTTTAAAGTATTTTGTCTGATATGAGTATTGCTATCCCAGCTTTCTGTTCCTCTTTGCATGGAATAGCTTTTTCTATTTTTTCACATTCAGTCTGTGTGTCTTTCAATCTAAAGTGAGTCTCTTGTTGGCAGTGTATAGATGGATCTTGTTTTTTTATTCCTTTGGCCACCCCTACGTCTTTTTATTGGAGCATTTATTTACTAAAGTAATTATTAATAGGTGTGCTTATTGCCATTTTGTGAATTGTTCTAGAGTTGTTTTTATACTGTTCTTTTTTCTTTTCTTGATTTTTTTCAATACACTGGTGTTCTTGCATGTTTTGTTTGTATTCCTTTCTCTTTATTTTTTATATATTTTTTGGAGACTTGGTTTGTGAGGTACATGTCTATTCATGTATCTCTAGCTTTTAAGTTGATAGGCATTTAAGTTCAAACACATGCTAAAAATACTATGTTTTATCTCTCCCTTCTACTCTTTGTTTTTGATGTTGTGTTTTATATATTTTTGTGTACCCCTATTTATTATAGTTACAATTAATTTTGCTACTTTTATCTTTTCACTTTCATATTAGTTTTTAAGTGGTTGATTCACTGTGTTTATTATGTATTTGTCTTTATCAGTGAGATTTTTTCTTTCCCAGTGTGGGCAGGGCTTCCCAGTGCCTGTGTGGAGTGTCCTGTTCCTTTGTTGCCTGAGCTTGGTCTGTGCATGGCTGCTCTGTGTGTGTGCCTTGCAACACCCTGCTAGCTCTGCACTTTCTCTGGGTGGAGCAGCCCTGTGTGTGGGCACCACAGCGTTTCTCCAGAGTCATACTCTCTTCAGGTGGAGGAGCCCTGTGTGTGCACACAGCACAGTAGTGCCTGCAGCAGCACCTAGCTGTACCTGCTGGATCAGTTTTCAGGTGGAGGGGCCTCCTGTACACAAACTATGGTGCCCTCCTGTTTTTTCTGGATCTAGCTTCAGGCAGCTTGGCTGGCAACATGCTATAGGGGCCTGGCAGATCAGCCACAGAACCCGGATAGAGCTCCCACCCTTATCCAGGTTCAGGGGAAATGTAAACAATGGCTCACCATTTCCTCCAGTCTGGATAGGTCCTTCAGCTTTTAGAGAGCGCTCTGGTTCCCCAACCTTCTCTATGCAGTCTCTCTCTGTTGTTTGTTGTACAGAAGCTGTTGAGTTAGCCCACAGTTATCTCAGGAGGACTTGCTGTAAAAGGTGTATATTTAATATGTTTTTGGTAGAGGGCCAGTTCAGCATTCTCCTACGCCACCATCTTGGACCTTCCATAAGTTAGAGTTTACCTGTAAAATATTTAATGATCAGACATGTGTGGGAAAGGAGCTGTACAAAAATAAGATTAGAAATAGAATTAGGAAGGTGAAAAATACCAATTTATGTGGATATTAAAGTTCGCTGTTGTTGAATTTGAAAAAATATTGGTGTGTGCCTGAAGGCTCTCTGTTCCAGTTGGATCCAAATTTTGAGAGGTTTTGAGGTCACCGTCCATTAACTTACTTCAAAACCTTGACCATATTGTTAAAAACTTTCTGGAATACATTTCTATCTTACAAGTAAATTTTCTACTCATTTGGAAGGCCCTGACAACTGAGAATGAGTATTTTTCTTTTTTTCTCACTCTTACCTACCAGTCTTACTATCTCTTTTTTGCTTTTCTCAGTAATCTGTGGAATTTTTTTTTTCAAAGAAACCAAACCCAGAAGTAGAACCAAGTAAATAAAAAGTGTCTTGTTTTAGGAGAAAAGGAAATTACAGTTGGCATCATTTGTAACTGCTAATGATCACATTGACTCCCTTATAATACTTATAAAGGCAGTTAAATTTTCTGCATTTGTTTATTTCTTCTTTTGGGAGGAAAAATGTAAAAGACTGTAATAGTATAACTTCATCTGTTTCTCTTCCCTCCCATCTGTAATTATGCTTTGATCATGCAAATGTTAAATCATTGAATTCTATTCTAGGATAATTCTTAATTATATTTTAATAAGAGCCTTAAAATGTCTAGGCTTTGACTTAGAAATTCTACTCTTAGAAATCTGTCCATAGGACATAATCAGAAATACTACAAAATTTTTAATTGCAAAACATTCAAAACAACCTAAATCTCCAACAAAAGGGAAAGTATTAGTTAAACAGTGAAATATTATGCAGCCACTAAAAATTACTCTGGAGAGTATTTAGTGATGTTGGGAAATGCAAATGTCATAATGTTAAATGAAAAAAAGGATAACTAAAAGTATATTTTAATTCAATAAAAATTCAATAGAGGTCGAAGTGCTTCGAAGAAACATTAGAAGAAAGTACTTCATATTGCTTTATCTGATTGATAAAATAGAATTATGAGTGGTGTTTCTTTGAGCTTTTCTAAATTTTTCAAATTTTCTACAGTATGCCTATATTAGAATTTACTGAGATGAATTAAAAGTTAAAAAGCCAAAGTATAAAATAATAAACTTAATGAACATTGTTAAGACTATAGTATGCAAGGATTTTAAATGAGTTGAAATTTCCTTGTAACTAGTAATTCTGTGCTTTCTTTCCAGGTCATCCGGTGAGACTGCAGTCACTGCTTTTGAGATTGACAAGATGTACACCCCTTTGTTCTTCTCCAGGGCTAGGAGCTACACTGCCTTCTCAGAGAGGCCTCTGTAGGGCCTCACGTCCAGTCCTGTCAGTGTTGCATGAATAAAAGAATATAGTGCAGAAGAGCACCTAAGTTATAAATGTACATATATATATATAAATTTCTGGAATTGGAACTTATTTTAAATTGTTGGAGTTCTTTTAAGAAGAGTATAAATTGATTATTTTTTTTATTTAAAGGGGTAGTCGATTCTTGAGGTGTTTTGTTTTGAAATTAAGAAGTTGAAATTTTAAGTCGTTTAAGCACATTTATGTTGTGAAAAACCTTAATTTGAGCTTTACATCATGTCCTTTTTCAAGCAGATTTCTGAGCAGATTTCTTTCACATAAGTCTTCTTTCTCATCATCCCAATATTTAAATGTGTCAGGGGAGAGCTTTACTAGATAAACATTTCTTTCATGCATGACATAGTGTCTTTGCACTAAAAGCTCAAAATGTGAAAACCTGTTCTGGATTTGTTTGAAATTGACCAATAAAGATCATAAATAAATGTTTCTTTCAAGAAAATATATTTGGATGGCCTTTTTAAACATCAAATAATAAACAGTCCTAGGATAGCCATCGAAGACTTAAGAATCATTTTCTCATTTCTCATTGATCTTTATCCATAGCCACAAACTATAGATATCCAGATTCAGATTTGTTTTTCATGATTTGAGTAAAGTTAGAGTTGACTAGTCATGTATTTCAGAAATCAGCATTTACAGCCACAGCTGCTTTCAAGTTCATATTGACATTAAAAGACACTTCATAATTTCCTGCAATTCACTATGGGGCAGGTCTCTTAAAAGGATAATACATGTTACATTAAAGATGGAAACCAAACCTCCAGTGTATGTACAAAAAGATGAATTCTACTTAGGTTGTCTCTGCAGCAATGTGAGATGTGATGAATCCCTCAAGTTAGAAAGGGAGAAAGAAGCAACATGCCTGAGAAAAGGCACTCATTTGTAATGTGACTATTTTGATATACAAATTAATAGAACATTTAATTAGGACATAGTCAAAGATAGCTCAAAAATATATTCCTAAGGAAAGTAGAATTTTAAAGTTCTCTGTCTATTGGCCACCTGTCCCTGGTTTAGATGACCTGTTGCAGGTAGCCAGTGGGTACCAAGTTCAAAGTTTTCTTTGTGACCACTGTAGCAACTTTCATTTATTTAGCTTGCAGCTGAAAATGATTTTTTTCAATTTATATTTATGTATATTTATTTTTTAATACAAAAGCAATATATATTTACTGTGAGAATATTAGAATATGTAGAGAATCAAAAAATAAAATAATCCTAACACTCAAAAGAGCAGATCAACTCAACCGACCTTCCAACTGCAGGTAAAGCACCACACTGAAATGGCAAGACCCAGCAGGAAGGGTGGCTAGTCAGTCCCCAGAACTTGAATTGTCAGGCTTCCACCCATCAGGCAGGAAAGTGGACACTTCCTCCCCTCAAAGAACTGCAAATACTGACATTGAGGTACCTCAACAAAATAGGCAAGTTCCAATCCTTACCTCAGCCAATAAGCCTGCTCTGCCCAACAAAAACACACCGGTTCTAGTCAACATTTAGTCCCTCATCTTTGGATAGCAATGAGCAAGCAAGGGACCCCAGACGTGAAGAGAAAGTAACATGAAAGAGAATCAAACTTAATAGAGAAAACAGGAAACAAAAGTGCAGGTAGTAGTAGAAAATTTAAAAAACCAAATTTTTGTCCTCAGAAAAATGAAAGAAGAAATATAACCATGAAACAAGAACAAGAGACTATATAAAGAAACCATTGGAAGACATCTTTTGGATATTACAAGTACGATAGCTAATTTTTTTTTTTTTAATTTCTGACAATGTCAAAACTGGAAGTTACTTAAGAAGTCATTTAGTGTGAAGGTGAGGAAATAGAGATCTAGAAAGGTGAAGTGGCTTGCTTAAGGAAGTGGGTAAAACTAGAACCATGATAAATGAAAGAAGAGAAGTAATTCAAAAGGCCTAGCAGTAGGAAGCACTCAGCAAGTTTTAGTCTTAATGTTCGTTAAGAGTTTATTCATAAAGCCTTTTAAAAAATATGTGTTAAGTATGGAGTAATAGGCTCTAGTTTATAGTGGTTATTATATTTATGCTCACAACTCATAGGTAATATCCCATTTATAAATAAGAAAATTGACATTCAGAGTTTAAACTTGCTCACATTCCCTCAAGTGGTGGAAGTGGTGGAGCAAAGCCAATTTCAGAACCCTCTCTCATAGCCAGAGCCAGGAATTCAGTTCTAAAGGAATCTCAGCCAAATATAATTCTTACTGAAGTTGAATCAATGGCTTCGACCAGCACTGCCCGGTTAAAATATAATTTAAAACTACATAATTAATTTCAGGATTTCTAGAGCCACATTAACAAAAATAAAAACAAAATTAGTTGTAATAACATACTTTAATACAATGGATCCAGTATCATTTCAACATGTAATTAATATAAAAAATATTAAAGGATTTTTTTACACTCTTAGAATTCTAAATCTTTGAAATCTGGAGTGTAATTTATGCTTACAGCACATCCCAATTTAGATTAGCTGTATCTCAGGTGCTCGATATAGTTACACGTGGCGAGTGGCTACTGTAGTGGAAAGGCACATCACAAGACAGTGAGAGCAAATGGATGATTTATGCTAAGCTCAGCAGTCGCAGTCTCTCAAATTGTGCAATCGGCTACAGGGATGGGTAAACCAAGCATGAAGCTAATGAATTTTCAGTTAATCTTAGGCTCAGCACCTCTGTAACACATTCCCTGACTCCACCAGAAAGCATCCCTTGTTTGTGCTTCTAAAATACTCCACCTCAACTGTGTCTTAACAGTTATCCCATTCTATTCTAAGATGTTTACATGTCGAGGTCCGTCCATGAAACTCTGGGTTCTTTGAGGACAGGAACCATCCCTTTTGAGTTTCTGATTCTAAAGCACCTCAGTGGTACGAACACTAAATAATCCCAAGGGAGCACTGGACACATTCCACTGGCGGGCGAAACTAATTTAGTCAAAGAAAGAAATAAAAGCATGCTTTGGCCACTAGGTGACACTTTTGTTCCACTCTATTATTTTTGCTTTTATTCTTCCTAGTCAGCGCTAGGGGTAGCTGGTTTTTACATTCACAAGAAAACAGGAGCACCCAAATCCTTCTGATTGTCCTTCAAAGTTGCAAATAATAGAATCTAAGAATTGAGGTGTGTATCTAAAATAAAATGCCATCTTGGTGACAGAGCTCTGACTCCTGCCATGCTGAGCTCCTCAATAACTAGACAAGAAATCCCAGTTTTCTTGATCCGTTTTTATCTGTCATTTATCTTGGCTTTTAAAGGAAATTGAATATCCTGTTTTGGAACAAATAGGAAAGGGATTCTGGGATGAATCATCTGAGGGTGGGGAGGAGGTTAGGGAACATGGAAAGAGGCAGAAGAGAGGCCAGACTTTTGCCATTTGACAAGCAAATGGCCTGACTTGTGACTACTTTATACTTGGGAGTCTGCAAGCCCATTTCCCACATTTTTCTGCCCCGTGCAGAGGTTTGGTACATCACTATCAGATCTACTCAAAACTACCATATTTAAACTTTTTTCTTGTGACTCTAATAGACATTTGGTGGGAGACTTCAGATTCACAAAAACATGCAAGACTGTTCTAAGAATGCCAACTTACAGAAGACACTGTGTGAGTGAGTGTGTGTGTGTGTGTGTGTGTGTGCACATGCAAGTGCAGTAGGTTGAGGGGAAATAATGTGGAAATTTCATCATCTGCACAGAATTCTTTCTGACAAAATGAATTTCTGTGAAGACTATCTTTCCCTCAAACACTGGAGTATATCCAGCCCAATTTATTGTGTACAGGCCAAAGGTGCAATGAGTTGAAACCTGCTGTATAAGCAAGGTGATCATATAGTCAGTTTACTGTTAAAATAGAACACTTTTTGGTGGAAAGAGGGATGTGTTTTGTAATTATGCTAGACAACAAGCATAAACTGGGGCAGTCCTGGGCAAAGTAAAATGAATGGTCACTCTGTACATGTAGGGCATTGCCACGGCCTTATGACCAGCTTCTCACCAGATTTAATTCAAAGTGAAGGTTATTTGTTCTGGCCATTCTTCTTCCTCCTGACAGAAAAGAGGAAAATGTTTTTGGTGTTTCCTAGGGTTTGAAGAGGACTACTGTTGGACACTGCTAATTTCTCTCAGAATGCTCACCAACTTCTGCATTTGGCCTACAGAGACTTGGTGTCAGGAACCAATGCATGAAAAAAGCATTGCATCTATATTTGGTTTCCATTTTTCTCATATCTGTTCTTGGTTTCAGTGTGATTTCTTTAATGCTTGGCCGATTCTTCCAGGCTTGGGCCTATAAAACCAGGTTAATATGGACGGTTGCTGAGAGATATCTTTCCCTTGTCTTATGATGCACAGTCCCTTGAGGTAGAGAGCTGGAAGCGGTTTCCCCTCCTGTGTTGCTCCTTCTTCATTTCTATCTATGAGGCATCTCCTCTGCTGAACACCTAGAGGAGTGGGTTTCTTTGGAGCTCTGTAAAATGAGCTAGCTGTGTGCCATGGAGCTAAGACCATACAATTGAATCAAAGGATGTGAGCTCAGAGGACCTAGCACAGAGCCTGACACGTAGTAGATGTTCCATAAATGTGAGCCAACTCTTGCAGTGGAGGAAAGACCTCTGTGACTTTCCTTACCATTACTGTATCAAGGGAGGAATTCCTTGCCCAAGTACCCCTGATTCAGGCCTGAGGTACTAGATGCTAGCCCTATTTGGAGCAAGTGATAATTTCAAACACTAGAGCTCCTAAATATTAAGGATCTTTCAGTTATGCAACCTTTGAAACTTAAACATGATTCCTTTGAATCCTTGTGGGACTAAATAGAAAAGAAAAGATCATATTCCCCCAGACATGAAGGAGGAAGGCCTTTTCCTAGCTCAGAACTTTAAAAAATCAGTAAGGAAGTAGCATAAAACAGTAGAAAGACCTTGGTCTTGGGAGGTAGAGAGACCTGGGTTTGAACTCCCACCCTAACCAGCACTTACTGTCATAGTCAATGTCACTTAACACCTGAAGCCTTATTTGTAAATTGGAGATAATGATAACTACCTGCAGGGTTGCTATGACAACAAAATACTACAGATGGTAAGCTCTGGCACATAATAAGTCCTCTATATATGGTAACTATTATTAGATGGTCTTATCTAAAAGAACAGTAACAGTCAGATGGGTGGGGAAGATAGTTCTATGACTGGGAGCCTCCAGAAGGAAGATACTAAAATCATAAACCTTAAAAAACAAAACAAAATGCTACGACTGTACTTCTGACCTATCTCAACTGGGTAGTTTATACAAGAAATCCCCTTATACCAGAACAAGGAAGTTTCTGTAAAAATCAATGACCAATTGGTGGTAATTGCCCCAAAGGCTGATTGAAAAAAGAGTCTGATACTGAGTCTGAACTCAGTAGGGAAGAATGTCATAACCGAATGATCTGCTATGCCTATTCTGGAATTGGGGAGCATGTAATTACCCTCTGTTTCTCACCGACCAATGGATAAGACTGCCTTTAATTCAGGCAAGAATCTGGAAGTTCAGAGCAGCAATCAGGCTTTTGGGTAGCTTAGAGGAAATAATCGGAAGGCAACGATGATCCAAAGGCTAATACAAAAGAAAAAGTGTGAAGTTCATGGAAAATCCTTAATAGTATGTTAGGCAAATTTCAATGATTTCTTCATTCTACACAGGAGCAGCCTTCCTAATTCTTTTCAGAAAGGCCTGGGAAATTATCTGGAAGAGTCAAGAGAAAATTGGGAATATTGAGAAATTCACAGAAGAAAGTTAGAGAGCAGGAGAAGAAGGCATGTGCTAAAGAATACAAGGTGAAATCAAAGCAAAGGCAGACCTTGCCCATGGGAACATTAGTTTAAGAAGCACAAGTTTATAATTTTTGAGCCAAAATGATCAAGAGCAAGAAAGCTTTAAATACCCCTAAATTTAATGTCCCTTCTATAACGCTATCTTTCTCTAATTGCTAAACGATGTCTCAATACATTTATTCTGAAAACACTTATCTTGAGAAGAATTGAGAAAGAAAAAGTGCAGCCTGGCTCTTTCCTAATGATAGATGACAAAAGATGACCTCTGTAAGGGTCATGGAGACCATAAACAGCAAGTCTCTCTTCACCCCTGCCCTAACTCAACAAGAAAAGAAGTATCTGAAGCAGAAAAAAATAGTCTCAAAGCAGAACCAAATTAAAAAAAAATAATATTGAACTTAAAGAGTCAGGAGAAATATAAAGATCAATAAGTTTGTTTAAGATGAAACAAGTTTTGGAATAGGTTTTTCTTCTACTGAAATTGTCACAAAGCAGATTTCTCTGAAGGTGAGGACAGTAACCCTTGTGGCTACCGAGTTGCTTATACCCTTCAGGGTCAATGTGGTACAGCTCTTTCCCTAATCTTTCTGGGACACAAATGTTCCTTACTCTTTTCTTCCTATCATTTCTATTAACACAGCAGATTGGAAAGCATCTAGTGAATTTTCCAAACTTTTTGGAAAACATTACTGAAAACTAAAGTTTAAGGAGCCTAACTCAATTTGAAAAAAATGTAGGTTCTAGACTCATTTATTTCCTATATTATTATTTTTTTAGGACATGTATGTTTTGAAGCTTTTTTTTTTTTCTGTTTAGAGAATTAACATACCCATTTTTGAAAGTCCAGAGAGTCATTCTTAGTTTTCCTCTCCAGTTTTCCACCAGGAGCAGTATTGGCAGGGTTTAGGATGGGGGAGGTGAGGGTGAGTCACTGAAATGGTGCAAAATGGGGTGATGGAAAGTGAATGTTTGTGAGAAAGGTTTAACCTTAATACACTAACACTGTAGATGTGGTTACACTAATGGTTGGACTGGGAATCATCTGATGAAGATTGGACTTCTCAGATGTGTCCTGGCTGGTAGCTAGGTCTTTCACTAACTAGAACCACAGTTTTTCATATGACTGAGAAACATTGTCTTTCAGAGTATATCTTCCTCATTTGTACAGTGGGAACACCTCTGTTTACACCAAACTGTAAAGTTCCCTGAAAACTAGGGACAAAACAATTACATCAACGCTTATGTGTTGCAGCATACACAGACAGTGCCTTTATACCTTCACAGTGGGCTGTTCCCCTCTGCCTCACTGCTAGACCATAGGACAGTGACCACCTAATCTAGTGTGATGGGGAAACACAGAGAAAGAAGGCTCCGGGTGAATCGGAGGCTGTCCTCAGATGAGCTCTATTTCCTCACAGTTAAACTATTCCCTAAGTCCAGAGAAGATGCAGTCAAGGGGATAAACTGTCAGAATGGTACAGGCACCTCAGGAAAGCAGGAGATAAGGCTACCCCTCAGCAGTTAGTGTCCACTCACAATGAAATGACCTCTTTTCGGTTACCCCAATTACTGCCTTTCCTAAATGTCTGAGTTGGGATTAGTTCTCTGTGTGGGCAAAGGAGCTGACCAGAAGACTTTCAGTACTTGGGACTGGTCAAAGGGTGGTGCCTTTCAACGAGGAGATAGCCGAGCATAATTTTTCTTCACTCACCAGCCATTTCTTTCAGTTTCTCTATCTTGGATTTCTCAACCTTAGCACCATTGACATTTTTGGCTGGACAATCCTTCACTGGAGGTGGGCGCTGTCCTATCAAGTACAGGATATTTAGCAACATCCTTGGCCTCTGCCCACTAGATTCAGAAGCAATGTCTCTCTCAGTTGTGACAACCAAAAATTTCTCCATACAATGTTTAATATCTCCCAAAGGGCAAAATCATCTCATCTGTGCCCTGTTGAGAACCACTGAGTTACCCTGACAGAAGGAAAACTAGAAGGCTTGAACAAGTTAGCCGGTAGATGGAGAGATGGCTTCAGAGACAACCTCTCTTTGAGGGTCATACTTATTCATCATCAAGGCCCAGCTAAAAATTGGCTCACATTTTCTTAAATATATTATCTTTGGCTCCAATGACAAGTCTCTTCACCACTTATCTGGCCCAAACACTCTCCAAAATCTCTTTGTGTCACTTTTCTCTCTTCCTTGTTTCTAGGAGAGTTTTCTGCATCTTGGTCTGCCATCTGCAGGCTGGGGAGAGCCTTGTGTACACCTGCTCTATCATGTCATTGAAATGTTAAAGGTGAGTTCCAGCCTAATCCTGGGCCCCCTTGTTTCAAACGTCTTCATCCAAGACCATTTCTATTGATGGCTTTTCTTTGTCTCCTAGTTAATTCCATTCTCAGTTATTGTGTTGCTTTTCTTTTACTGCTGCAACAAATTACCGTAGGCTTAGTGGCTTAAAAGAACTCAGATGTATAAACTTATAGTTCTGGAGGTCAGAATTTTGACATGGGTCTTGTTGGGCTAAAATCAAGGTGTCTGCAGGGCAGCGTTCTTCCTGGAGGGTCTAGGGGAGAATCCTTTTCTTTACCTTTTCCAGTTTCGAGAGGCTGCCCACATTCCTCAGTTTATGGCTCCCTTCCTCCTTTTTCACAGCTGGCGACATTGCATCTCTCTGACCACTCTTCCTTCATAATATCTCCCTCTCTTACTCAGCTGAAAAAGGTTCTCCACTTTTAAGGACCCATGCGATTAGATTGGGCCGAGCTGCATTATCCAGGATTATCTTCCCATCTTAAAGTCCTTAGCTTAATCACATCTGCAGAGTCCCCTTTTGCCACATAGGGTTTTATCACAAACCCTAGGGATTAGGGCATGGACATCTTTGGGCGGGGGGTGGGGAGGTCCATCCTTCTGCCTACCACAGCCGTGAAAGCTATCGTTCAATCTCTATGCCTCCATTCCTGGAGACTGGAGTGCAAGTTATGAGCTTGGTGTTTTTAGAAGGCAACGTCACTAGGTCGATATTGGCTTCGTCACAGTACCAGCAGTTTAGCACTCACGATTATACCAGCCAGCATCATGCATTTAGTCTACCTTCCTTCAAATGCCTATAGGTGAGTTTTCTCACTTCCACCTGCCCCCAATCTCTTTCCTCTGGTGCCAAGCCTAATTCCTAAGGAGGAGGGTCTAAAGCTAAGTCAAATGCATTTTTCTTTCCTCTCTTCACCACCCGTAATGGCCCAGATGGCTCAGGACCAATTGATGTCCCCTCCTATTGACAAGCACCACTTGTAAAGGGGTGTGCCAATCTACCTGCCACATCCATACCTGTGTCTCCCCTACACTCATCACAAGACACCCAGGGCTGTAGATTGGCTTATGAAAGGTGTGAATAACGATGAGTAAACACACTTATTAACTCATCGGATCCTCACTACAACACTGTGAAGTAGGTGCTGCTGTCTTTTCTCACAGGTGAGAAAACTGAGGCACAAAGATGTTTAATAACTTGCCCAGTGAGTGGATGGTGGTGGGATTCACACCCAAGTAAGTTGGCTCTGAGCCCGTGCCTGGTCCCCCATGCTGCAGTACCTCTTAAGAGGAGACTATTGCACTATCTTGGGAATGGAAGTGCTTTCTCCTACCTAGATGTATTTGCACTGTTAAGGAGCACAGAGAGGAGCGCCTTGTGCAATGCAGAGGAATGTACTCAATCAAGGCAGACACACTCAGATTGGCAACCCAAAGGTAAAGGTTTGTTCTGGTTCTACTATTCGCTGGCTGAATTGTTTTAGGCAAATAATGGATGATTCCTCAGCTTCAATTTCCTCATCAACAGAATGGAGTAACAGTATCTATACTGCATGCACAGGGATCTGGTGAAGATCAAATGAGATAAGGAATGTGAAACCATCTGCTCTACGGTGCTATTATTGTTCGAATGTGGGCTTCTTGCTTGTGGAGAATGAATTTGGGACAGAAACCTTCCTGGCCCTCATGACTTTTAATCACTGGAGAGGACTGTAGACTCAGTCAGTACAGAAATGGTGCTGAGAGGAATCTACATAACAGACCTTACTGTAACAATTCTTATGGTCTATGAGTTTCCCCATATATTCATCTTCCCACAATTTATCACCCCTAGAAGCTCAGAACCCTTTTCCTATGTCTTGTCATTTCTCTATAAATGTATAGTCTTTTGTATAATAAGTACATGGGTCTGACCATCTCTTTGGAGGTTTTCATTTCATTTCAGTGAGGCCCTCCAAATGCCTATGAAAAAATTCTTTTTATCCCATTAATCTGCCTTTGGCAGTTTAATTTCTAGGGTGCCCATTGTGGAACCTGAGAGGATAGAGGAAGAAGTTTCGCTCCCCACAAAATCTTCTGGCGCTTAGTGCTGAGCCAATCCTACCTCTCTGTAATGCTGATGCCAGCCTCATAAATCAGCAGGGCATGAGATTTCCCGGGTCAGTTGCTCAGTCCTCAATCCTAATCTGTTCCTTTTACCCAAACCTGACCTCATCACTATCCTATCGGCTTCTGTAAAACGAGCTCTATTTTGTGAGGCGAGGCAGGAGACCTCGATCTGCATGGCTAGCGTTTTGGGGGTTTCTGGGCGGCAGCTTTCAGGGTCAGTAGCCCAAAGCAGGCTGTGTGGCACGTGCCGTCTGTGCTGTGCTGATGCGGCTTGGTCAAAGGAAACTAGCCACCAAAGAGAGACACAGCTTCAAAGAGGTTTTTGCTTATGGTACAATTACTTAGTCATGCAAACAATGCCAGGCTTGGATGATTTCTAAAAAATGCCAAGCATTTCTAAGGATGTTATCGTTTAAAGTCAGCCTCATGACCTCTCCTCATCCAAAACCTGTTTCTACATTCAGGCCCAGAATTTTTTACTTCAGCACAAAATGTCATGTCGCTATCCTATGATTAAGCTCTGGCGGCTTTTGTTATCACAAAACCCATAAAATCCAGTGGAGAAACCACAACTACTCTGATGAAATGGTCTGATGGAGACAGAATGGCAATTGACATTCAAAGGCATGTGTGTGCGTGTGTGTGCATAACTTTTAGGACACACGAGAAGACAGCAGAGGGGACTTAGCCAGACCCTAATGATGGAGCCTTGATAAATGTTAGTACCTAGCCATAGCCCATAAGTCCCTAAGCACAGTGTGACAGGTATAATCCAGGTGTGCCTTAGGCTTATCTGTTTGGGTGGCAGATGTTGTTGGTCACTTTAACAGTTTGTCCTGAAATCTGCCTCACCTAAAATGAAGCAGTCCCTCTTTCTTTTGCTTCTTGAGCCAAGGAGTCCTTAAGGAGGGTCACAAGCTCTGAGAGTGAACTTGAAGCCTTCCACAGCTGGCATACAGGCATGTTCAGATATGGCTAAGAGACTTGAGGAGGGTGGGAAGGCTTGTCGCAAGTGAGGCCATAGGGAGAAGCAGTGTGGATCCTAATCGACAAATCACCATGACTGCTAAGGAGCATGACGGAAAGGCCAGACCGGCACCAAGACCTGGGTCCTGGAAGAAACTACAGTCAGAGGGCAGCACACCCCACCCAAGACCCACCCAACACCCCGGCCTTCCGGCCCGAAGGGCATCTCCATAGTGGGAGCAGCTGTGTGTGAGAAGGGGTAGGGGGGTCCTGTTGTAGTTACCTCCTCTCTCTGAGCTGAGGACTGGAGTAGGGGGTTGAGGGTAACCAAGAGCCAATCAGTGTTCCTTCCACACCCTAAAAATGTCAGAGGTTGAAGGCAGGTTACATCCTTGCACTGCTATGGGCACTCACAGGCCAGTGAAGGATGGCAGAGATGTGGACAAAGGTCCCAGTGGCACCAGAGCAGGTCACTGTCAGTGAGGAGAGAAAGCACAGAGCAGAGCAGCAGCCAGAGGAAGGTGCCAGGAGCTGCAAACAGTGGCTTGCGAGTCTGTGAGCTGCCCCACCTCACCCATCTTCAGAAGAGGGACTGCCACATAGCAGGTGAAGCAGACTTCAGCAAACTGCCAAAGTGACCTACAGTCCTTAACATCGAATCAGGTGTGCCTAAGGCATTTCTGAGTTATGGCTGTCACACAGTGCTTGAGGACTCTGAAATGCATAGGGAAAGGAATCACACCCAGGATTGTACTTCCACTAGGAACTGAAAGAGTCTGGGAGCTGTTGACAATTGAGAGCTCTTGGATTCATTATACCTAGGTGATAGTATTACAAAATAAGTCATTAGTTTAATGACAGTTTTTAAGGGTTAAAAAGAAGAAGTAACACTACTGCATTAAAGAGATATATAAATAGGGAGATGCAGAGTAATTTCAAAAATATTGAAAAATGGTAAAGTGTGCACACACACACACACACACACACACATACACACACTTTTTTATAGTATTGAGGTGTCATATTATAATGGTGACATTTAGGCCAGAGAAGGACATGTGTCGAACAATGACTTGTATGTTTTAGGACAGTAGTTACAGTTTGGGCCTTGTTTTGTTCTGAGCCTCATGACTGCTCTCTCAGGGACCTGCAGCAAAACCCCTTTACTCCTTGAGATTAAACTTTCCAATTCAGAAATATTAGGAAGCTATAGAAATATGACCCATGACCTCTCTTTTTCTCAGAAAAATTGCATTTCAACTGAATTTGCTGTAGCAAATTTTAGTTTGTTATTTAAAGAAATCGCATGGAATATTCTTTTCAGAATTTAAAAACTTCGAATAAGTAAACATTCATCCCCTAATTTATATTTAAAACATTTTGGGGGTCAGAATTAGGTAGACTTTTTTTTTTTTCTATTATCAGTGAGTTATGCAAGGATTGTTGAATGTTTTGACTTTTCCTTTTCTGATGTTTTCTGAGCTAGGTAGAGTGACTTTTTTTCTTCTCTTCTTTTCTCCTCCAAGCTCAGTTAGTGGCAATTATTGAGACTGGCCTCTATTCTTCACTCCATTGGCAATTTCCCATGCTTCTCAAGGTTTTGGGCATCACTGAGCTATGAGAAACTATGGGAAATGGTATTGCTGTTGAGAACACAGGCACAGGAGCAGAACTACCTGGGTTCAAATCCTGACTCTGCCAAGTAATAAGCTAAATGCCTCTGGGAGAAGTTACCTCTTTCTGAGCCACAGTTTGTCACTTGTGAAATCATAGAGATGATAATGTTGCTGTGAGTCTTAAGTGGGTAAGTGAACAAATGTCCTTTAAAATAGAACCTATCACATAGTAGGTGTTCGATAAATGTGAACTGCTAACTATAAAACCACCAAAGCCAATCTGATGGAATACAATTTGAGGACTACCCATAAAGCACAAATCAGTCCTAGAATATTTTCCCATCATCCTGCCAAAGTATATTTTCAACCATTCAAGTCATTTCTGGGCCAACTTATTGTCTTATATACTAGAATACGGACATTAAATCTTGTGAGGGTAACTTATTTAGACTCTTTAGCAGAAAACTTCCCACAGGTGATGCCTTGTGAGAAGGTTTCTGAGTACTAGAGAGAAGACATACCCAGTTTGGATCCAAGGAACTGGATAAAAGTTTGATGCTCATGGAAAAGGGAGTTTGTCAAGAATTTTGAGGGGAAATACATTCATGTGGTTAAAAAAAAATTGCCAAACAACAGAACTAGAGGTACATAGGTATATAGTAAAAAGTCTACCTCCCATTCTTGTCCCGCATCTGCTCATTTCTCCTCACTAGCCCCTCGTCTCTCTTCCTCCCTCCCTCTCTCTTTCACACACATACACACACACGCACACACCCCCACCCCCACCTAATTTCCCATTCCCATGTGGATCCTTTTACTCTCTTGTATGAATTCGTGCACAGTCAAGCAAATAAGAATGTAATGTAGATTATTTGTCATTTTTTAACACACAACATAGAATACAATATGTACTATCTTTCATCTTGCTTATTTTCCTTGACAGTATGTCATGGAGATCTTTCTCTAAGAGTATGGAGAGAGCTTTCTCATTCTTTTCCATAGCTGCATACTATTTCATTAAGTGGATATATCATAATTTATTTGGCCAATCCCTATTGATGAATATTGGATTGTTTTTACTCTTTCGGTACTCAGAGAGTGCTGAGTGAATATTCTGGTATATTCATCATTTCACACATATGCCAGTATATCTGCCTCATAAGTAAAATTGTTAAAATAAAGGGTAAATTCATTTGTAACTTTGATAGATATAGCCAAATTTCTCTGCCCATGATCATACTAGTTAATATTTCCATCATCACTGCATCAGAGTGCCTGGCCTATGCAGTTAAAGTTTTGGATTGTTGCTAATCTGGTAGGTACAATGTGTCTTGTTGTAGTTTATTTTGCATTTCCGTTATCATGAAAATGGGTGAACACCCTAAACATATCTTGAAAGGGATCTTGAAGTAGGATGTGGAAGAAATCAAAGATAAACTTCTGTGATGCACAAGTTTATTCTGTTTCTTATTTTCCATCAACTGCAGTCAAAATCTGTTGATTTCCTTCTGTGTAAGGATATAAATGATCATATCCAAATTCTCCTCCACTTCTTTCCCCTTTAACCTGTCAATTACACCTTTACCTTTACAATGGTTATGTTCTGTGTTTTAACTTTTATAGGTTCTGTAATTTGAGTGTGGTTCATTTAAAAAGTTGGAAACTAATGAACACTGTTTTAAATATTGTCTCTGTATAAATAGTTCATTGAAGGATCACCTAGTGGGTAAGGATTATTTTTTCTTATCTTTCAGTTTACATTTCTAACATCAAGATCAAATGACAGTCTTCACTTTAGAGAGCCTTTAGATCTTAGCCCTCAAGAGGCAAGAATGAGAAGGATTTTATTGTTCAAGCACCCTAGTAGAAACCTTAGTTCTTCTAGAATAGTTAATTTCATTTCTTTTGAGACAAGTCTTGGTTTTATGTTTATTTTTTTTAGTTTTTTATTCCCTAGGATCTGTATTTGGATGAATGGGAGAGAAGCTGACTGGTAGTAGCTGATCTATAGAAGGACTTTCAAGTGTTGGTGCTGTTTTCAGTGACCCCCGTCCTTCTCATGCCTACTCTTTAGCTCAGTGGCATCAAGCCTGTAGCCTCTCCAGAGTCCTGCCTCCTCCATTTCACCTCTGTGCCTTCTCAATATAGGTCCATCTGTACTCCATCAGCTTTTCATCTCCTAGAATTTTGCCATTTCCTATGCACTTATTATCTACCTTTTGTTGTCTTGGCTCAGGAGTTCATTAAATTTTTGTACTTCATTATTGACATTTAAGAACATGTCAAAAAAAGATGAAAAAATATGGTCTGCCACTTTGAACTTGATAATAAATGACTTTAAGATTTTTATTTAAACCAAAGTTAGGAGAACTAGTTTTTATTTTGGACATTTTATTCTTACTACATGTCCATTAAAGTCAAAATAATTGTTCCCATTGTTGATTTTGATTGGCCTTTAAAATTTCTTTATCTTTGGGTCATTCTAAGTTAGTTATATACACTGAGCATTTCTAGGAGCCTTGCATCTGAGCCAAGTGCTAAACAGCATATGTATGGATTACACATATGGATCATGACAATATCAAAAGCAATAAATTTTCATGTGATAGTAATTAGTAATATCCTTGTTCCCATTTTAGTTGCCTTTTATATTTTTCTATTTATATTTTATCTTGATATATAGATTTGAATCCCTTCGGTCATGTATTATGTCTTGTAACTTACTCTAGATCCAGGTGTGGTTCTTGGAATTAGTCAATGCTCAGTGAACATAGCTGATACAATTTCACTTGGCGTAGCTACCAGCATGAACCTAGTTCTCAGGGTCAATGTGTTAGTAGGTGCTCATTGAGAATTTATAGAGTACAATACTCAATTAAAAGAAATTCCAAAAAAGAGAGCCAGAAAAAGAAAAAGTAATTATTTTATTTTTTTAATTAAGTTTATTGGAGGTAACATTGGTTAATACGATTATATAATTTTCAGGTGTACATTATAATTTGACATCTGTATATTCTATTGAGTGTGTACCACCCCAAGTCCAGTTTCTTTCAGCTACCATATATTTGATCCTCTTTACCCATCTACCTACCCTCTCCTATGCCACTCCCTACTCTCTGGAAACTACTATACTAGTCTATCGTCCACATCCATGAGTCTCTGTTTGTTTGTCCTGTTCATTTGTTGCTTTTAGTTTTATATCCCACATATGTGATATCATGTGATTTTCAACTTATTCTGTCTGGCTTATATTGCTTAGCATGATTATCTCAAGATCCATCCATGTTGTCACAAATGGCAGCATTTCATCTCTTCTTATGGCTGAGCAATATTCCATTGGAAAAGGTAATTATTTTTTTAAAAATAATATAAGAACTTGTCTCAGAACTGAAAGATCTAAATGATTAGATTAATAGTCTAAAGAAGGGCCTTGTACAACAAATAAATAAAAAGACTCATGCCAATGCTCATCATGAAATTTCAGTTAGCCAGAAAGAACAAAAATATTCTAAAAGCTCCTAAAAATAAAGAAGAGTCCATATTCATAGGACCAGAAGTCCAAATAACCTCTAGACTTCTGAGCAGTAATATTGGAGGCTAGAAGAAAATGGAGCAGTAACTTTAAAGTTTAAATGAAATTTATATTCAACCTAGACTTCTGTTCTCAGCTAAACTCTCACTCAAGTATGAGAATTGAATTAGGACATTTTTAAACATGCATGGCCTCAAAAATTTTATCTTCTATCCATCTTTTCTTAGGGAACTAATGTAGTGTGTGCTCCATCAAAACTAGGAAATATACCAAAAAAGAGAAAAATATGGAATCCCAGAGAAAGGAGAGGAAGGAAAGTCCACAGATGATGGTGAAAACAAAACAATATGATGACAGCAGAGAAGCAGAATTAGATAGCAATCTGTCCACATTTGAGGAGAGATGGAATGTTCTACAAGGACAGTTTTTAAGGAAAATATGAGTTACTATAAAGAAAATGACTTTTATTGCTTAGACAGTATTTGAGGAAAAACTGTTATTGGTTATATAAAAAATTAAACAATGAGATGATACAATTATCAACTTCAAAAGAAACAAACTGTTATCTAAGACAAGACATGTAATTATAGTACACCAAATGGCCTAGCTGTAAACAGTCATAAAAGCAACAATTCTGAATATTCATTTAACCAAAGATTGTGATAAAACTTTGATTCAATAAATAGTGCTGAAACAATTTACTATCCACATGCAAAATAAAATAAACCTCAACCCTGGTTACCTTATACATATATAAAAATTAATTAGATATGGAACACTGACCTAAATTCAAGAGCTAAAATATAGAACTTCTATAAGATAACATAGGAGAAAATCTTTGTGACTATATATTAAATAGAATATAATAACTTGGAAATAATATTTTTATAACATATATCTGATTATAGACATTTATACAGAAAATAAATTTACATTACCCAGTTCTCCCACCCCTTGACCTCCACCTCTGACAACTACAAATCTAATCTCTGTTCTTAGAATTTGGGTTTTTTATATTCCACATATAAGTGAGATTATACAGTATTTTTTTCTCTGTCTTAGTTCTCTTAACATAATGCCCTAAGGATTTCCTTCTTTTTTAATGGCTGAATAGTGTTCCATTGTGTGTGTGTGTGTGTGTACATATTTACACACACAATCAATGTATATATATACACATATACACATAAACAATACATATATGTGTATATATATACATATGTATATATCACAACTTTTTAATCTATTCATCCATCAATGAATATTTAAGTTATTTTCATGTCTTGGCTATGGTAAGTAATGATGCAATAAACATGAGGGTACAGATATCACTTGAGAATAGAGGTTCTGTTTTCTTTTGATATATA
Source organism: Macroglossus sobrinus (assembly GCA_004027375.1). Classification (NCBI taxonomy): domain Eukaryota; kingdom Metazoa; phylum Chordata; class Mammalia; order Chiroptera; family Pteropodidae; genus Macroglossus; species Macroglossus sobrinus. Next base: position 233,475 of record PVKZ01002126.1, read on the forward strand.
TCTAAAAATGGGATTGCTGGATCATATGGTAATTCTACTTTAATTTTTTTTAGGAACCTCCATACTGTTTTCTATAGTGGCCGCACCAAATTACATTCACACTAACAGTGCATGGGGGTTCAGATTTGGATCATCTTAAAGGACAGAGGTTTAGAAGCATTTCATTCTTGCAGTGATCCAAACCCATGCACCTCATTTCTTCATCAAAATTCCATTTGCTGCTCTTGCCTGGCAGCGAATATTGATGGTAAGGATGAGAGGTATAAGTGAAGAGAAAGGGGTCTTCCTGAGGTGAATGGCATGCAGTGGAAGGATAGTAGCTGTTAAAATCCACATGCACCTTCTCATCATAAAGCTCACTCCCTGGATTTGGCCATATTGGGTGACAGCTAGTTTTGGCTACAGGTGGTTCTACTGGAATCTGCTGGGGAATGGGTTCCGCAGAATTCTGGGAAGGGGAGAAGTCGTAAGGCCAACTGGTCTGAGAAAAGGGGTAATTGGGACAACTGTTGTCATTAAGAGGATTTCTCCCAAAAGCAGCGTTTTTATTCCATGTTTGCAGATCATCGTAATCAGAGAGGACTCCAGAGATAGGAGGCTGAAGCAGGTCTCCGCTGCTGTAGATTCGATTATTGGATACTTTGTATTTTTCATAGAGCTCAGTAGGGCCCAAGGTGGAAGTGGGGTCTGCCAGATCAGTGGTTCCCCCGAAACCATAACTCTTGAATAAGCAATCATTTGGTGACTTCTGCTGGGGAGTGTTAGCTATTAAATGGCCACCGTCACTGGCAGGCAATTGGATGCTCTCCTGGAAAGACCAAGAAAAAGGTAGATTTCCCCAATTTTGTGTTTCACCTGGAAGAGACTGGAAAGGGAAGTGAAAAGCTCATGTTAATAAGTTAAGCAAATTGAGCAACTACCCCAGGCACCCACAAGTTACTCTGTACAAATAGTGCTCTGTCATAGTTTCCTCATTCCTTACATACTTGAAGCACAAACACAGAGCAGCTTCACCACAAGAACTCAGGACCTGAAAGAAGTAAAGACTGCTTCTATATCCATTTTAAAACTTACTAACCAGTTAGAGCTAAATTTCTCTTTACTCTGACATGAATGTATTTAAAATGTTTCACCCTCAGATGCAAATCTGATATCCTGAAAGCCTCTGTGAGAAATTTATAAGAGGCTATTTAAGAAAAGTTAAACTACAGCCTCTAAGATTTATCTTATACCCAGTACAGCTCTCAGGAGATCTCCATCTGTCTGTCTGTCTGTCTCTCGCTCTTTCATTATCGCTCCCCTTGACTTCTCCATTTTTTAGTGTCATTAGGAGTCTGAGAGACTAGGGTTTTTATTTTTCTTTCTCAAAAGACTATTCTCTGAATTCATTTTGTTGAATCATAAATATGAATTGGTGAATTAATTTTTAATTTTTATAAATGGAGGAAGTCTATTGTCCTCCAGTTAATCATAGGAAATAATCTGGTCGAGAATTAAGTTATACTCTTGTTTATGTAAAACTATCAACTAATAAGAGGATGGAGGTAGAGAGACTATGACCAGGTAGGGTGAGTGGGAAGAAATGCCCTTTAACTTATTTCATGGCTGGGAGAAGGGATGAGGGACTAAATATTTGGATTTGAGGTTCATGTTTCCTGACAAAAGACAAAAGTTACATTAAAAAAAAAAAAAGTAAGGTGTATTTAGAGCCTTCAGGGATGGACTGGCTCCATTTCTGTTCTGAAAAAAAAAAAAAATGTGGAGTACTGAACAGCTGAAAAAGTATAAGACTTGCTATCATTGTTAAGCAGACAAACCCATGAACCACATCCCCCCAGCCCTTACCTTCGATGACCACTGTTTTCGTAAACTGCTTGAATATTTCATCTTGGTAAAGTGTGTTAAGTAAATATAATTGACGCTAGAACAACATAGGTTTGAACTGCACTGGTCCACTTATGGTCCACATGTGGACTTTTTTCATACCTGTACTTTTTTCTATCCATGGTTGGGAGTCTGTGGATGCAAAGGGCTGACTCTCTACACTGATCTACACCATTTTATAAAGGGGAATTTTTGTATCTGCGGGAGTTTCTGGAACCAATCCCTCATGGATACCAAGGGACAACTTAAGTTCTGGGAGGGTCAGAAGTTATATGTAGATTTTCCATTGCTAGGTGTAGGAGGTCAATGTCCCTAACCCTTGCATTGTTGACAGGCCAAGTGTAATCTATTTTAGAAAAGAATGAAAATTTAGGGGAAAAAGCATGAAGCTAATATTTGTGGAGAACATTTTAAATATAGAGTGCCAAATATAGGTTAAGTACTAATTCAGCCTCTTTTTTTTTTTTTAATGTAGTAGGGAAAATGATTCTAAAATTCTATGGAATTTATGGTTGAGAGCATGCTACAAATAAGGTAGAAACCAAGAGGAAAGCCTCAGGTTCAGTTTCTGTGGCAGATACTTATCAATTACCCTGACAGGATGTGATTTCTGGCTTTCTTTTGCAGGTGAGGGACTCGGGAAATCTACTGCCCCACCATAGGGGCAATGAGTCATTGTTATGTTTTGAACACACACTGGGAAAGGTTACCTTTGCCTCTCGGCTCCTGTTCGCCTTTAAAGAGCTGGAGGAAGGGACCGTGTGCACTTTCTTCGTTGCTCTTCTTGCCTCAGCTTCCAATTTGGTTTCTGGTTTTGGATGATCATGTTCTCCCTTTGACTTGAAAAAGACGAAGAAGTAGAATAAATAATTAGTTGGTACTTTGTAGTGTGTAAAATTTTACCTTGTGTCCTATCATCTGACTGGGTGTTGCTATAGTTGACTGTTGTAACAAGATTGGCTAAACCTTTTAAGCACCTGCTGAACCCACTGTGAGCCTTCCTGACTGCCTGCCTTTGCTTACGATGCTCCTTCTTTTCGTGGTGTCTCTCACCCAAATGGTATAGTGATAACAAGAAACACTTATTATGTACAATCTCATTTAACCTTCAGCACAACCCTATGAGGTATAAACCATCATTATCATCTCCAGTTTACAGAATGAGAAATTGAGGCACAGAGGAATTATGCCACGTGGGCAACTTCCCCTATTATGTGGGGAGCTAGGATTCAAGGTGTGTTAGAGCTGGCCAAGTTGAAAGTCAATTGTTAAAGATTCAGTTGTGAGCTGGTTGTTAAAAATGGCTGATAGGTTGAAATCGGCTATAGTAGGAAGAGTGTATCACAGAAACTGGCAAACACTACAATAGGAACATCTTCTTTCCGGAGGGTGAGATGACCAGTACCCCACTGATTCAAACCCAGGCAGTCTGCTGTCAAAGGCCACTCTTCACTACCGTGTGTACCACCCCCGTCTCTGTTAATACTTCTTAATATCCAGATTTTACAGAGAACTTGAGGTTAAGGAAGTAAAGTGATATGATTAGGTTGACAGGGTTGCTTAGAAAGTTGATATTTAGCCTGGGGTTTGTTGAAGGCTATTGCAGCAGGACTGTGCTAGCCTGAAAGTGGTCAGATTTCTAACCCCCAAGGAGCCCAAGGCAGAGGCAGCCAGCTTCCTTCCTATGGCTCCTGGGACTCTCTATTCAGGTGTGGGGTACAGGCACTTGCTTGCCCAGAGTGTGCCTCAGGGGTGGTGTTGGCTCTCATTTGCCTGTGCATCTCCTGCATGAAACTCCTCCTTGTACTTGGTAAACATTACTTGAATTAAAGAGAAATAGCATCTTATCACTCTAACTCAAATCAAACCTGGAAAAATATGAAGCGTCCGTCATGCCTCCAGAAGTTGGTGACTGGGAAGCCCCCATGGCCTCGGCAAGGAATTAACTTCAAAGGCCCATCGCAGTTGGGACAGCGCTTCCCTACGAAAGAACAGAGGAAGGTGATCACATCCGATTGAGCCATACCAGCTGACTCCTGAGTCCATGTAGTCCAGAGTGTGTTAGCCTGGACTCCAGGGTGGCAGAAAATCCACCTGGGCACAGTTTTATGTGTTCCCATCCACTGGGCATTATCATAGAAGACCCAGCTACCGTAATGGTCCAGATTGGTCTCACATGTGGGTAGAGCAAGCAGTTGCCTACAGAGTTGGATATTTCACAGGGCAGGGAAGAATTCTTCTGAGCAGAAAATTCGTCCCTACTTATTTACTGATACTTGAAATTTTTCATAGAGAAAAAGAAAAAATTCTTGTACTTTATTGTTACAACTGAGGAACAAGGGGCAAACCCATATGAGAGAGAGAACATAGCTACTAAATTTTCACTAACATGTAAACGACTGATACCAGATCCTCCCCTGAAAGCAAGTCTTGAAAACAAGTTACAAGGCAAGAACATGAAGTAACTTGAAATCTGAAGTGGGCAAAGCACATGGAATGTAGAATGCATCTATTTCACAATCTGATGAATATGATAAAAAAAAAATGAGCACATATTTCAGCATGTGATAATGGCATGAGCCTAAATGCCATGGAATTGAGTCTAATCTCAAATTTAGTCCCAGTGTTCTCGCTTCAGATCAAAGTGCTCATTGAGATGCATTCCTCAAAATATCAGAAGGCTAGTCTAATAAACAAGTTCCTCCTAAACTTTATGTGTGTGCACTGATGAGTTAATGTTAGTCCCGTAAGGGAAGCATCTTCCTTTTTAACAGAAGCCTTGAGTCAGGTGCCTTAACCCAAGAAGCAGTTTTAATGGTGGGTTATGGCAGATCTGTGGGACAGTCCCCTATGAGGTCCAAGGGGGCTGGTAGGCTCTCCTTAATATGTTCTACATAGGAACAGCCTTGGTCTCCATCATGCTCCAATGTGAAGGCTGGGCCCTTGGGATATGCTGGAATGTAGGGGCCCATCTGGGTAGGAACATTTGAATGAATGCCAGGTTCCTCTTCAATGCCAGGGAGCCCCACTTACTCTGCTGCTTCTGCCGGGCTTTGTCACAGATTGCAGGTCTCAAATAGATCTTGCGGCCCTCCTTGGCAGAGCAGTCCAGGCTGCACACCACCACACCCAAGCAGGACTTCTTGAGGATGCGCGAGTTGTGGTTGTTGGTGTTGCGCATGGCCCAGCTGCTTAGGTGCCGCTGTGCACTCCTGTCCTCTGAGCTGTAGATGAACTTCTCGTAGGAGTCTGGCCATTCTTGAAACCAGTCAATCTTTTTCACATTCTAATAGAAACATAGAGAATATTTTCAGGTTTTAAGCTAGAAAACATTAATATCTATCGCTGTGGAGTCAATGGACGTGAAGGTGGTTTTGGCACTCAAGAGCTGCGTGGGAGAACTTTGGCAAAGACCACCCTGAGTTTAATTCTGATGGTAGGATCTGAGAACATGGCACAGTAGTGGTGATATGATTACTGTGTCTCCTGAAGATTTGCTCCCTGGACCTAAACGAGTTGTATTTCATTCCCTCGGAGTTCTACCCAATAGTTGTTTCTCTAGTCCTTGATGATAAGAGTTATGACTATTTCTCATTAAGAATTTTTGAGGGTGAAGTAATGTGCTCTGATATAATTAATGTGGAAAACACTGGCAGGAGGGTGAGATAATGTTTCACAGCACAGTGTAGTTACCTTATTAATAATGTATACATCTGAAATTTACTGAATTTCATTAACCAATGTCAACATTGGAAAAAAGAGAGAGAGAGAGAGAGAAAAACAAAAAAAGAATGATAAGGGTTTCCACAAAGTCACCAGCAGTTAGGAAGACTGGAGGGCTCTGGTGTAAGAAGGATCGAGAGCCGCTTCTCCCGCCGTGGAGACTTTATTTCTTTTTTCTCTACTCCCATATTCCTGTGCCCCAAACAGGAAGAAAAGTAAGGAAGAGTTTCTTTTTCTTGCCCAGGACTGGCACGTTCCCTGTGTGTTATCAACTAACCAGGCTAAGACACTCAATCATTATAGCATAAGTTATTTAGCTTTCTGTTTCTTCATCTGTGTAATGGGGATAACAAGACCTGCCTACCTCAAGAATAGTTCTGAGACTTAAATATAATATATAAAAAATCCTTAGCATAGCACTTAGCATGGAGGGAGCTTTAAATAAATATTAGTCACTGATGTGTGGTTCACTTTCCTTAGCCTCTGCTTTGGTACACAGATCCCACCTAGTTCTTAGAGTGCTATTCATTAAGCAGTCTCAATGGTCAAATGGGCTGTGTCCATCCTCACAGCTTCCAGAGACCTGGCATGGTGTAAGAACATTTTTTATTAAAATTCTAGATGATCGGACTAGAAGATTCTGGAAGGATCAGAAGGAATTATCAGGTTATTAGTGTTACTGAGTTAGATTTCAAGTTTAGAACATTCCAAAGGACTTTATAACATGAGACTCTGGGCAAATGATGTTGTCTCTGAAGCCTCATTTTGCTCTTCTCTAAAATGGAGACACTGATAAAACACACTTCAAAAAGTACTGTAAAGAGCAGAACTGTAAGTCTTATGTAGTGATAATTATGTTATTTGAATGGAATGTCATGGGACCTGAGGTGGGTCAGAGGAAATATGAGAGGTTTTATGTACACAAAAGATTAGTGGTTAAGAGCTCAGGTCTACAAACTAGGGTCCATGGACCAAATCTGTCCTGCTCTTTATTTTGATAAATAAAGTTTAACTAGGACACAACGTGTTTATCCATTTGACTGTTGTCTGTGAATACTTTTATACCACCATTGCAGAGTTGAGTAGTTATTGTAGAAAGTGTATGGCTCACAAAGCCTAAAATATTTACTATCTGGCCCTTTATAGAAAGATTGCTAAATCCTGGCTAAGAACATGGCTAATGGAGGCAAACAGCCTGAGTATAAGTCTTAACGAAGTTCTTTGCCCTCTCAGTGCCTCTGTTTCTGGCTCTGTAAATGGAGGTACCAGGAATACCTACCTCACAGGAATATTATGAAGACTGAATCAGTTAACCTACATAAAACATTTAAAACAGTGCCTGGCACATAGTAATTTCCACATCAGTGTTAGCTGTTACTCTGCTAAATCTAGGGCCACACACGACCAATGTATTTGTCTTTCTCTGCCTGACCTTTTCATTTAGCATTATACTCTCTAGGGCCATCCATGTCATTGCAAATGGCACGATTTCATTCTTCTTTATGTCTAATATTTCATCATATATATATCACATCTTCTTTATCCATCCATCTATTGATGGACAGTTAGATTGCTTCCATATCTTGGCTATTATAAATAATGCTGCAATAAACATATAGATGCATATGTCTTTTTGAATTAATGTTTTGGGTTTCTTTAATAAATACACAGAAATGGAATTGCTGGATCCTTTTTGTCTCTTTTTGCCTTTGTTTTAAAAGTCTATTTTGTCTGGTATAAGTATTGTTACCCCAGCTTTTTTTCATTTCTGTTTTCATGAAACGTCTTTTCCATCTCTTTACTTTCAGTTTGTGTTTTTTACTCTGAAATGAGTCTCTTGTAGGCAGCATATGTAGGGGACTTATTTTCTTATTCATTCAGTTATTCTGTATTTTTTGATTGGAACATTTAATCCATTTGTATTTAAAGTAATTGTTGATATAGGTATTTATTGTCATTTCATTATTCATACATTTTATCTTTCCTTAAAGAAGAAGTCCCTTTAACATTTCTTGTTATGTTGATTTGGTGCTGATGAACTTCTTTAGGTTTTTCTTGTCTAGGACGCTCTTTATCTATCTTTCCATCCTAAATGATAGCTTTGCTGATTAGAGGAATCTTAGTTTTCATCACTTTGAATATTTCTTGACAATCTCCCTGGCCTGCAAAGTTTCTCTTAAGAAATCAACTGACAGTCTTATGAGAGCAACTTTGTACATAACAAACTGCTTTACCGTTGCTACTTTTAAGATTCTCTGTCTTTAAACTTTTGCATTTTGTGTTTTTTTGTTTGTTTGTTTTTTGTTGTTTAACATTTATAGCACCTGGTATTTCTAGGTGGTCTCCCATCCAAGTACTAATCAGGCCCAACCCTGCTTAGCTTCCAAGATTAGACAAGATTGGGCATGTTCAGGGTGGCATAGCTGTAGACTAAATTTTGGCATTTTAATTATGCTGTGTCTTGATGTGGGCCTCTTTGGGTTTATCTTGGTTGGTACTCTCTGAGCTTTTTGGGCTTGTATGACTATTTCCTTCACTAACTTAGGAAAGTTTTCAGTCATGATTTCTCCAAGGCTTTCAGTTCCTTGCTTTTTCTCTTCTCCTCTAGTACCCCTGTTGTGCAAATATTGGTATACTTGATGTTATCCCAGATGCCCCTTAAACTATCCTTTTTTAAAAATTTTTTTTTTCTTTTTGCTATTCCATTGGCTGTTTCCTGATACGTTATTTCTAAACTGCTGATTTGATCCTCTGCTTTATCTAATCTACTATTGATTCCCTCTAATGTATTCTTCCTTTCTGACTGGTTCTTTTTCATGTTTCCTATCTCTTTGTTGAAGTTCTCACTGAGATCATTGAGCATTTTTTTAACCAGTGTTTTGATCTCTGCATCTTGAGGTTACCAATCTTCATTTTGTTTAATTCTTTTTCTTAAGTTTTATTCTGTTCTTTCATTTGGGACATATTTCTTTGTCTCCCCATTTTGGCTGTCCCTCTGTGTTTGTTTCTATGTATTAAGCAGAAATGCTGCTTCTCCTGCTCTTTGAATAGTGGCCTTACTGTAGTAAGTGTCCTGTGGGGCCCAGAGGTACAGTCTCCCTGGTCACCTAAGCCAGGTGCTTCAGGTGTGCCCCTTGTGTGGGTTGTGTGTGCCCTCCTGTTGTAGAGGAGCTTTGATTTCTGTTTAAGCTTTTTTTTTTTTTCTCCAACAGCCCTGGCACCCTAGTTTTCAAGTTCTATTAATAAAGCAGTAATATTTTTGATTTGAGAAAATTACTAGGAGTGTGTTCACATCATGCTATTCTCTTTGCTATTTATTTATACCATCTTTGGACCTGCACTCTTAGTATACAGCTACAAATATTTGACATCTTTTGACATTGAAATTAAGAGAAAATCCAGATCATAATAATGCAAAGGAATCCAGGTGTCAAATGAATGATAGAGATTTCTGAAAGCCTTTTAAATTTAAGGCACCAGGAAAGATCAAATTTTAAAAGAAAGAATAATCATTTCTTAATTTTGTTTAGCAAATCCTCGCCAAATAATTTCCCTTTTTAGATCTTTTGTTTATTTTAAGTTCTAACTTTTCATGAGTAACTGTTTTTCTTCTTGGTTAACAAGTTTATAATTTAAAGGGAATATTCTTAAGTTGTCCAACATGTAAATCTAACTAATTTATGTTTTATAATCCCCTCGGTAATATCACTGGGGGTTTAATTAGTGTCTATGACTTCTGTGTGTATTTTTTTTTTTTTTACTAAGAGACTTAATCCTCTAACTCACTTAAACTCTTTGAAACTATGTAATCATTGATCACCTTTAATCTTTCCCTCATTCTAATTTACTTAACTACTTAAAGTTTTAATAGGGCACCTTAAGAATTAAATACCTATTATTACATAAAAGGAATAAAACCAAAATTCTGAAATAAGGTATCAAAAATACATTATTATGTTATATTAAATTGATTTTCATTTGGAATATAGTCTACTCTCATATAAAGCAATTACTTGCTAGGTTTTCTTTAATTATGAGAAAAGCTTATTAATTCCTTATAAATGTTTCCAAATAAAACAGAGATAGCAAACAGATACATATTTAAGCAGATCAGATAGAGGGGGAAAATTAGATATTATTTATGGAACACAGAAAAAAATTCAACCAGCATTTGTTTTACATACAACTTTTCAAGAAGTTGAGCCAACTGAAATCCAAACTCCAAGTGTTATTGAAGAGAAGAATTCAAGTCAACAAAATGTTTTTAGGTAAGTCAAGAATTACTGCTTAGGCTAGACCTGCCATTTCCTTGCTTTGTTTAGGGGTCAAGACTCCAGACAAAAACTCCATAATTTTCTCAGATGACACTAAGGTGAGCCAGAGTATTACAGCTTTTGAACTCTCTCTGTCACTTCTCTTTCCTCTTCTCCCTTCCTTTTCTTACTCCACTCCACTAAGCAAGGAACCTCCTGATAGGCACCCAGAAGAGATGCAGTATTATTCCCATCCCCATCATACCAGAGGCACAGGATAGCAGAATTCTGGCCACAAACGTGGGGGACCCAGTGACAATGGGAGTCCACATAAATGATGCTGCCTTAAGAAGTTCAAGATGATCAAGAAAACTGAGCAAAAATGACAAAGTTATGGATGACTTTGTGACAATGTGACCTGATCATGCTGCCAGATAATAATTACAAGAAATCTAGAAGCCAGTTTACTTTCCTAGCACCAAGACACATAGATTACTACAACTAGCTCATTCCTGATTACATTTAACCACAAGAATTCACAGAAAGAGTTAAAAAATTCCCCTTTGCTCAGAGTTTTAGGCTCATCCCCTGCAGAAGCCAAGGAAATTTTGCTGGCTAAAATCATGGTCCAAGAATTAGCTAATCTGAGATGTGACTTCTTTGTCATTGACAAAGATTTTGGTTTTAGGTTCGTCTGAATTTATATCTGGCCTATGTATATCATTATTTTATCTCAACAAAATATGTGCTTAAACCTTAGATTTTGTGAGTTAATGACTAGGTGTGGCTTGGCCATGGGTTTAATCTGAAAACTGCTCAGAAACAAAATAATTCAAGGTGTTTGCCTGCTGTGGTGTTGTTGGAACACACTGTATTTTTGCTTAGAGAAACTGGCTGAAGTTAAGAATGAAGTGGGTATATTTAGGAGAAAAGGGAACTGACTTTTTTCTTAATTTTCAACCAAAAAACTTAAAAAAAAATTCTTAGGGTTTCAAGGCTCTCAAGTACCATAATCAGTATAAACACAAGTGTGACACTTTCTGAGATTATGTAATACATTTTCTGCTTTTACCAAACAAACCCTAAAGCAATTATATTTGAACTTTCAAAATGTAAGATTGCTGTATTACATTGTCCAGGAATAAATGGACCTTTATCAATGACAGCTTTGAGTAACTTAAGTGCCTGAAATTTGGGCTAGTTCCTTGGAGACTGGGTTAAGGAGAGATGATATCAAAATAATCACAAGTTAGAATAGTGACCAGAAATAAGTAAAATGGTTTGTAAAGACACATATGCAGCTGAAAAAGGAGGAATTACACATGAAACAAATTGGGAAGAGATGATTTACTGAGGGTAAGTAGTCTTTCTAAGTCCTAGATCTGATCATGATGCTTTCCGGCCCAATAAGCTTAATGGCTTGCCACTGCCTATAAAATAACTGAATTATTTTAGGATTGCCTGCTTCCAAACCACCTTTCTAGTACATAGCCTCCCAAATCACCTTGCTGAACACCTGTGCACAAGCTCCCACAAGTGCAGACTTTGAGCCCTACCCTACCAATTGCTTTCTTCACTTGCCTTAATCCTCCCACATTTTACAATGAATGCACTTCTGAAGAAACAGCCCTTTGCTAGATGCTCTACCTTTCTTTCTATGCCCAAATCATGCTGAATTCTATATTTCCTTTTTCAAGCACCTCTAGCACTTTTCTACATGGCATTGATTCTCTATTTGGGCACTGACCTTGTTTCATTATCTCAGAAAATCATGAACACTTTCATGGAAGTTAAGACAGCTCAATGGCTTCTATATTCCTGAGCCTGTTATAGGGTCTGGCACATTTTAGTCACTCAAAACTGTTTGGTATTCTGATAAAGACATCAATATTCACTGTTGTCAAAAATGAACCCATAAATCTTGACATATTTGAGACATGCAAAGGGATGTGGAGTTTCCAGGACCAGAAGATACAGTTAGCATTCAGGTGACTTGAAACTTGAAGCACATGAGTAGATTAAGAGGAAAGGAATTTGTTTAGAAAATTGCAGGAATTTGCCCACATGTTGCAGAAGTAATAATCCTGGAAAGAATATAAAATTATGAAAAATAAACTATAAATTCAGGGGTAAGTAAGACTTAAGAAAATTGATCTGTTTAGAGTCATATAGGTTAAAAGCAATGAAGCCATTTATTAATAGATATCATATTTGTCGTTTGTGGTTTTAATACGTGCCTAGCATCATGGTAGTCACTGGGCCAAGAGTTCTAGAATGTAGGCCACCCTCAAAATCTCAGGTCACAGAGTCTAGACGATTAGAACTAAAAGAGTACATAAGAGACCATTTAGAGCAACCACTTCATTTTCAGAAAAGGAAAGGGAGTCTCTAAAAAGGTAAACAACTCCCTGATGCTCTACAAATAAAAGGAGGCAGAACTGGAATTCAACGTCAGGGTTTAGTCTCCAAGCCCTGAGTTTCTCATAGTTCACCACTCTACTTCCAGGTATGCTCACAAAACATAAAAGTAAATATGCTTGAAAATACTTCCAAGACCTTTTATTTTTCACCTTAACTAGTTCTTGTTATGATTCCAGAGCCAACATAAATCCAGCTGAGGATGGTGTTGTCTCTGTTCAGAAAATTTTAAGGGAAATTTGCACTTATAATCATTTCTCTGGCACATTTAACAAAATGAAGGGCACTTCGCTATTTCCATGAGAAAGTAAACTTTTTCTACGAACTATATACGATACATTTCCAAAACTGAATGTATGCTCTTGTAAATTTCTCAGTTTCATGTCTTGGGTAGCTGAGAATGCTTTTGTTTTGAAAATTCATGTTGGAACATGAATTTTCATGAGCTCTGAGACTCCCTCCAGGGAGCAGTTTTTTCCTTCTTTTGTCTACAGATCTGATGAACGATATGGATTTTGTGTCCCAGAAAAAATGTACATTAGTACACAGTGTTGCCTGTCATTTCAGGGGATTCTCGAACCCCATTAAAACTCCTGTTCTAGGATGTGACGTTTCAAAATCATCTATGTACCTGCTTACTTTAACTCTTGATAGTGGGGATTTCCAGCTTCTATTTGGGAGTTGTAACCACAAAACTAGGAATAGGCAGCAATGTGGGTACTTGAACCAGGAGTGATAGTTGTAAATGGATGAATAACAACTACAAAGACAAATCCCTAAAATAAATATTAGCATGATGTTATCTGTGGTTTATTTAACCATCCTTAAGTGAATGGAAAGTAGGGCAAACTACTTTTCCAAGAGTAACATAGTGGGGAATTTAAGGAGAAACATAAAGAGAAATAAAAAATATATATATTTTTAAAGATTTAAACATGAAAAGAAACAAAAGAAAATTAGAGTAAAATTTCGAATGATTTGGAAGTTGTCATTAGAGTGAAAGTCTGGAATGGTTTAAAATCAAGACTATGGAGTCCCCATTAACCTCTTCCTTGCTTGGGATAATTCAAAATTCTCGTCCCCCAGAATTGGGCAGACTAGCTAGAACTTTTCATTATTTGGTAGTGGTGGTCTTCAGTCTTAGCCTTAGTGTTACATGTACAACTGACCCTAGTTACCTTTTCCAACAACATGTAGTCAAAACATTCTTCAAATACCAAAAAGTGAGATCAAGAATGTCAGTTTTAAACAATGATGTTTTCCACCAAGTTAAAAGTTAAAAATTCAATTACTAAAATGAAGGCCAAAAACATAAAATGAAAGTCATTCTATAGTTGGAAAGCAGCCCAGTGTGCATGTACTGTGTCATATTTACAAAAGTTCTAGAAGAGCTTGCTGTATTCCATAACAGCTGTGTCATTTGGACATTCCAGTTACAGATTTATTTTAAAAACCATTACTGTAGCAAATAAGGTTGTACGGGAACTTGTGCATGATAAGAGTCAATCTAGTAGCAAATACATCATCATGGATTTTATACTTCTAGCCAGCCAGGGTGAGTGTGACCTGAGCTAAGCCAATTTTGAAAGAAAGGGACGTAACATTTTCTATAACGGGGAGTCTGGTAAGTAAAGACCCATTCAAATCATTGGTCTTGGCATTTCCTCTAAAAATTTTTCAGTCAGATATCCAGCTGAAGCTCTGGAGTAGTTTACCCAGTTGGGAACCCCACGAATTTCCTTCCAAATCTTAGCAAGTTAGTAGTCAAGGCTTCATAGCCATATGTTGAAGGCAAATTTTTATATTAAGTACATACCTGTGGCAGTTTCATATCATTTATATCCCAGCTTAACATCTCTTTGTCCTCAAAGTCCTCAGGTTGCATGATAAAGTCAGGTCACCCACCAGTCTCTGTCTATTCAACTTCCTTCAGAAGTGCTTGAGAATTTTGCTCTTAAAGGCTCTTAATGTGGTAAGATCAGTCCACTCAAGCAGCTTAGACTAGGAGACTTTTCTGTTGCCAAAAAATAAATGATAATAATACTGATCATTAAAGGGATAAAAATCAGTGCTTATCTGACAGAAAAACCTGTTTTATTGACATTTTTGCAGGCACCAATACACAAATAGAAACAAAATGTAGAAACCATTAGAGATCTCACTAAAATAAAGCTTGACCATTGAGAATCAGAAGTATAACGATCACTGTTTTAACCCCTGGGTTTGTGCTTCCTTTCTCATTGCTGGACCAGGCTGTGAAGGCCTTAAGAGGAACCACTGTCACCTGTATCCATTAGTTAGGACCTTTTTCTCCATATACACCTGTGTTTGAGAGGGAGCGCTGGCTCAGGGTTGTTTCCACGGAAATGCCCTTGTAAATTAGCTAATGTGTGGTTGAAATTACACAACCTGATGTGTCTAGAAGTATTTTTAAAATCTACATCGCCATAGAGACTAATGTTGGTCTCTTCAATAAATCAAATGTGCACTTTATATCTTTGAATATTATCAAGTGATATGCTCCTATGAGATTCTTCTAAAACCTTGGCATTATTGACATTCTGGACCTGATAACTTTTTGTTGCAGGGGAGTTATCTTGTGCAACATCTTGTGGGATGTTTAGTAGAATCCTTGGTCTCTTTCCACTAGGTGCTAGTAGCAAACCACCCTTTGTTATGACAACCAAAAACATCTCTTGACATTTCTCAATGTCCCCTCGGGGAAAAACTGTATGAGAACCACTGCTCTAAAATCATATTTCTTATTTAACTTGAAGTGCTCTTCAGGGATTTCTGACTTTGTCTTTGGCAATCTCACTTTTTCCTGCCCCCCACAAGAAAGTTTTATCTCATTTAACTTTGATTAAATTGTATTATGTAAACAATAGATAGTTAAAAGTTGGGGGGCAAACTGCATTTCTTCCCCCATGGGAAATACTGCTCTAGTTGCAAATTATAATTGGTGAAAGGAGATTCACAGATTAAGAAGAAAGAAAGTGTGAGGTATTCTACTGAGAAAAAACCGATCATTTTGTGGATGAAATGTTCCTGTTAATAGAATATGAAGTGAGACATGTTTACATGTACAGCTGACCCTTGAACAACACAGGGGTTAGAGGCACCAACACCCCTCACAGTAAAAAATCTAAGTAAAACTTAAATCAGCCCTCCACATGCACGTATTCTCAGTTGTGGATCAAAAATACTGTATCATTATCATCTGCTGGTACTCTTGTAAAAACAAGGGGCATGATGATGTTACATAGAACTATTCAATAGTAAACTCAAAATACAAACTAGATTAATAGTCTAAACCTTAGGAAGTCCCATGAGCTCTGTTCCTTAGTTGACTTTATATAACCTTAATACTCGTCAGTTACTGAGAAATACTGAGGGAGTGTATGGATATAGAAGATGTTGCCCTGAACATATAAATGGAGTTCTTGGCTATTAAATAACAAGCTAAAAGGAGTCTCTTTCCTACCTACCTCACCTACCCACACTCGCCTATCACCAAGTGTTCACAGACTCAAAGAGCATGAGTCCCTGCTTCCCATTTCAAACACCGACATGCAAAACGAAATCCCCATGAGTTTCCAAACAAATTCTATGTTTGGAAAATAAACATTGCATTACTGAAGACCCAAAGACAGACTGACTTTAATTTAGAAGTCAGATGACAAGTATATAAGACATAAATATCAAGTGAAAATGTGATAGCAACAGTTTTATGTACTTACCACTTACCTCTTTGAACATTAACACGGTGACTCAAGTGGTCAAATTTGTTATAGCTTACTGGGATAGATTAATCTTAAAAATTCACATTCCCCAAAATGAAAAACATTGTTTTAAGCCTAGTTATCATAGACATAATTCTTTTATTTTTAAATTAAGAACAGGGACTCAAATATCTTGCTGCGGAACACCTTGGTTTTAAATTTTTTCTGATGTTTTTTTTTTTTCAAATAAATAAACATAAATTTAATGTTTCCTAGAAGGTTAGGAACAAAACACAGAAAAGAAGAAAAAACTATAGCCCCTAAGACATAAACAAACCCAGCTTTCTTCCAGGATTAAAAAAATCTAAATTTGTCAAGACTTCATTTTTTAAAAAGCAACTTAGGCCAAAGTGTATTCAATTTTTAACATTTCTACATAAAAACCAACTAGAACCCTGTAAGAATGGATTAGTCATTATCATATCCCTTACATTTGTCTCTTCTCAAGAATTCTGGCTTCCTTACCTTCTGCCTTCTTATGGAGATGCAGAGAATATTGTGATGTATCTCTGGGTCCCAGCAGGATCTGGTCATTTTCTGCGAAGCTGCTGCTACTCCTTAATCCAGGTCAAGGTACATTATGCTAATGAGCTCTGGCAATAGTCCAATCAAAATCTAGATGCTCCCAGCTCAGGATAGGTAAGAGAGAGCAAGGAGCCACTTAACCAGCCCAATTCTCTGCAGAATGCCAGCAATGTGATGAATATTCTATGGTGTGCCTGTGAACTTTCCCCTCCTTTATGTTAAGAGGGCATTTTAACTGAAATGGACATCGAGAGCTTCTTGAGAAAGAACATATGTTTTCCTTCTCATAATTTCATAGGTTGGGTCCAAGACAGACTTAGCAGTAGATTCTAATTCTTCTACCATTTACCACTGCCAGAGAGGACTGACTTACGTTACGCCGATAGAATTTACTGGAATAGATATTGGTTAGCCAACAGTTCCTAAACCTGAAACATCAAAATGCTATCTTACCCCTCATAATGATGCCCTACTAATTCTATGTTTCCATTCTCCCCAAATAATACAATTTTTCCCTCTAGAGATGTCTTCGGCAGTCCGAGCACAGCCCAAGTCAGTTCAGTTCACCTGCTACGTTCCAGGCGGTCTGCTAGGCTCTGCAATTACAAGGGAGGATTAAAGCCATTAAGAAGTCCAGCCTAGGGGGAAAGATTAAAAAAGACACTAAGTAAGCCTAAGATAACTTGGTGCATGGAACAGACGCAGCCCAGAAGGAATGCAGCGGGGGAAGCTATTAATCTGAAGGGAGAAAGATCGGGGGAAACTTCTTTTAGAAAAATAATGCCTGATCAGCCTTTTGAAGGACAAATAGCTATTTTTTTAAGGAATCGAGGAAAGGAAGAGAGTATTCCATGTAGTGGCTATAGTTAAGGTGGTATGAAAAGCATGATGTGCTCAGCATTAGAGAAGTCGGTACCTGTCAGGGAGGTCCAGACCATCAGAGACAGGCTGCAGAGGAAGGAATGAGCAGGCCAGAAGGCAAAATGCTTGGGAGGCCTCACAGGCTGTGTTGTGCAGGCCTTAAGAGACCTTCAGCGATGCTGAGAAGATTTCTCACTAGTCTCAGTACGCAAACAAACTCTTTCTCCTGGAGTTTAACTCTCCTCCACATGATTTTCTTATGCTATCTGACTAATCTTGGCCTGCCCTTTGCAGTTCCTCCCTTGCTCAGGAGGTTCCTTCTTTATTCCCTGAACACACTGTGGCAGGACAAAGCCTAACGTGTCAGCCGGCAAAAGAGGAATGTCTACAGTGTTCAGCTCCAGAATCACGAAGCAGGGAAAAGAGTGAATTTTAGAGTTAAGAGGCAATAAATTGATAACTGGCACACCTGCCATGATT
The DNA here is from genome assembly GCA_004027375.1 of Macroglossus sobrinus. Lineage (NCBI taxonomy): Eukaryota > Metazoa > Chordata > Mammalia > Chiroptera > Pteropodidae > Macroglossus > Macroglossus sobrinus. The sequence goes on from PVKZ01002126.1 coordinate 251,401, forward strand.
ATCCACTAGCTTAGGTCTTCTCTTTGGAGTGTCTTCTTCTATCTATCTAAGTCCTATCCATCCTTGGGAATTCCTAAAAGACCACTTCTTTAGGAGACTATTATGTAATACATGATTTCTCACTTCTGTGTTGTCCTGGAACTCTTAACTCTGAATTATATACTATCTTATATTAGTTAGAACTAATGTTTTATTTTTTTTAATTATAAAATAAACCTATGATCTTTTTAAAAAAGTCATGGTCTCATGTCCCAGAGATTCCCACTATTAACATTTTGGTCATGTCATTTCAGACTTTTGTTTTTCACTACACCCATCACCAAACATAGGTATTACTTTGCATAACTGTAATACTACTGCACATGCTATTGCTTTTAACTGTTCATAAGTGTTTGTCCTGGTTTCTCAGCTAAGCTGTTAGTTCCTTCATGACAAAGTTGGTCTCTTCTACTTTTCTTCCCCTCACAGAAGGACCTACTGGAATCTTAGCTGCAGCATCAGATCCAGCCTTGTCCCAAGAACCAACCCTACTCTGACATATGAGAGGATTGAGGACCTTTTTCTCTGCACTCTGATTGAGCTGTGACCAGACTACGCAGACTGATAACAGCACTGCTTTCTAAGGCTATGGTCCTAAATTTTACCCACTTTCTTCTAATTAGTCTTCTGTTATTGTTAGTAATAACACTAATCACAGCAGCTTTCCTTGACTAAACTCTTACAATGTATCAGGTGCCATGATAAACACTTGACCTTTATAGCATCCCTATGAGGTAGATGCTATTCTTACTATGCCCCTTTTACAGAAGAGAAAATTAAGGTTCAGAGAAATAAAATCTCAAAGCATTTAGGCAGCAGAGCTGAGGTAGAACTCAGAGAAAAGCCATGGTCCTGCATAAACTGTCCAACACTGTTCAATGTCTGGAGTTTTTGTTTCTGCTTCTGTGTACTCAGAGCTCCACATTTGCTTTTTCCAGTCTCTGCTTCCTCCATAAAGACAGGAATCCTGCCCTAAAAGCCAGGTAGCTAGAGGCCTTATTGTTTGGTGCCTGACATCAACTGCTGAAACTTGCATTGCTCAATATCTCGGCTCTTACATATTCTGTCACTCTGGGACCTGCCTATTGAGATCATTCTGGTTTCTTTCATTAGTAGTGTTGCTTTAGGCATTTTAGGATTAATTCCTTTTTGTATAGAACCGTCCCAAGCTCTGCATCCCCAGACACTAAATGCCAACAATACATTCGAGACACAATGTCAACCATAACCTCCTACCCTCATATTTCCAAATATTCAGAGAGGGCCAGGGAGAGAGTGGTGTTGTACTGCCTCTGATTCAGAGCAAGTATGCCAGACCTTGAATGCTAAGGGCTTTGCCCAGACTGCCACCTATGGTTTCCAATTCATAGTCATCATTCACCTTGCTCTACCAGATGGGTGAATTTTTCCAGAATTTACAACCCTGTCTATCCTCCTAACATGTACCTTATCTCAATGGATATTCTAGGCCCTAACTCTGTTCATTAGCCTGGTCCCTCTGCTGGGGACTAAGCTATTTATTTAACACTTACTGTGTGTCAAGTTTTGTTCTAAATATTTCATCTTCACAACTACCTCATGAAATATAGTAATAGTAAGCTGTATTAGTATGAGGAAACGGAGAAAGAGAGGTTAGGTAACTTGATCTTTACAAGATCATGTAGTAACCAGTCTTCTGGCACCAGCAAATTGACCTTGTTCAAAGAAGTATCGACTAGAGAATAATGATGTTAAAAGGCATTCATTTAGTGATAGAGTAAATCTTTCTGACGCATGGGCCCTTTCTGATATCAACATTCCTCTGCCTCCTTATCTCCTGTTTCAGAAAATTGCTTTCCCCCCAAAGCTGTTCATCAGAATTTTCTGTTCCTTCTGATATAGGACTCAGTTTGATCTTCACGGTCCTTCCCTGAAATTTTCCAAACAGGTGAAGAATTTTTTTTTCATTTAGATGTCAAACTGTAAGCCTAACCTCAGAGTTGATATGGCCTCTGCTGCTACATGACAGAATTTGAGATGAAAGTTACAAAGGAGCAAAAATCAGAGGAAAGAGTTGGACAAAGAAAGAGGAAGGAGAGAGACCTAGGTACAGAGAAGCCTGAAAAAATTCTCCTTTTTCTAATTAAGTGATGGACATTTTCACTTACTTGAATTGAGTGTCTTCAGTATGCACCATTAGAAATCTACTAACACACCTACCATCTAGGTAAGCCTGAATTTAGTCTAGGCTTCAAAATAAACCACTTTTCTTTTTTATTTATGCTCTTAAAGGTGGGCACCCAAAAGGACTTGTCTGACAACACTTAAAATCAGAAAAGTTTTCATAATGTCTCACTTGAGTCAATGTGCGGGACACAGAGAATAGTCACTATCAGCCCAATTAAACACTTACCCAGCACATGCAGTTCTCAAAGCAAGTAATCAAGGAGCTGCTCAGAGGTCACTTTTCTGACTGAACTTTGGTTTTTTCTTTTAGGGTTTCTCAAATCTTAAACTGTTTGTGGCTCTCATGTGGACAGACTCCAAGTTCTGCATAATATACTTCAGTTCTAAAGACCAATCTGTATCATCTTCGATTGAATTCTGAGCTGCATCTGTTCTGAGAAATAAGAGACTGACTTAGCATTCTCTTTCTAATTCTCTGGGCAGACAAGACAAATATGGTTGGCTATTGAGATCCCTAGTGGAGATTTCTGGACATCACACAGTTCTTGAAAAATATTTTGAAATCTAAAAATATTTACTTTAACTGTAAGACTTGAAATCCATTTTACCAATAGAAATCGTGTCTAACATATGTATATATAATACCAGAATCACAACCATGAACCCATGTCAACTCCCTAAAAAGGAAAAAAACCAAAAAACAAACTCAAATTTGGAGCAGTGAATTGTTTTCAATTTCCTATAAATATTTTTCTGTCTTCTTGTGCTAAAAGGCAAGGAAAGGGTTGTCCTGCAGATTGAAAATAATGTAGGTAAAGTCAGAATTGAGAAAACTATTCTGTTTCTTAAGTAATTTTGCAAATTTAGAAATTAACATCTACTTTTTAAATTTAAGAACTACAGTGGAGAGGTAGATGGGGGAAAAATTAAATCATTTCTTCAATTTAAATAAATAAATAAATAATTTAAAAATAAAATTTAAGAACTACAGATCAAACAAAGCAGGAATTTGATGCTTCCATTTCCACAGAGATATTCACATTTTTTTATAAAGATAAAATTTTCATGATACTTTCACAAAAAATATGGCTTTATAATTATTATTCATTAAAATGTTATATTAAAATATGAGTTATAACTGTTATTTTAGATGAATTAATTTTTCAGTTTGATTTCTATTATGGTAAATATTGATAGCTATAACCACATAAATAAAAGCTGTTTGAGGTTCTCATTAATTTTTTTAAATTAAGTTTATTGGGGTAACATTGGTTAATACAATTATATAATTTTCAGGTGTACATTATAATTTAACACCTGTATATTCTACTGTGTGTTTACCACCAAAAGTCCAGATTACTTCAGCTACCATGTATTTGATCTCCTTTACCCACTTCACACTACCTCTACCCACCTTATATTTGACCCCCTTTACCCCATCTACCTCGCCTCTCCTCCCTCACCTCCTACTTTCTGGTAACAACTCATCTATAGTCCATGTTCATGAGTCTCTGTATGTTTGGTTCTCATTAATTTTTGAGAAGTGAAAATTGGTCCTGAGACCTAAAAGTTTAAGAATTGCTGCTTTAAAGTATTAAGTCTAAAGCACTGAACCTGATCATCTAGAGATATTAACACTTAGAGTATAAGCTGCCCCATCTCCAGAGATTCAGTGGTTTATATCTCAGGACTAGAAAGAAGAGGGTAAGATGATATGGAAAAAGAGAATTACTTTCAGTAAAACCATGTGTCATCAACACCCTTAGGACAAAATACCATTTGAGGAGGTGGGCCTTGCCCACAGCAAGGTTCTTTGGCACCCAGGACTGATTCCTGTTGACCCAGAAACTACCAGGTCAACAGCCCAAGAGCTCTGGCTCAGCAGTAGTGGCCACCCAGCAAAGGCAGAAGTACCCAGCAGAGCCCATTCAGAAATGCATGATTGGGGAAACTGAGGTATTCTCTGGAGCAAGCTGCGGAGACTAGCAGCTACTGGTCACCAAAGAGGGCAGAAAAAAAAAAGGAAATGGTGATATCTGTGGTAACGGAGAAGGTTCAGTTTTGAGCACACATGAGATACCCCCTGAAGAAGATACAACAGAGATAACTGGGACTGGGTTGACATCCTGCTGTGGGTCCAAGGGCCAGCAAATAACAGCTTAAAACTTCATGTCACCTCAATTTAAACTCTGAAGCCAGGTGAAATCATAGAGACTGACAATTAAAGAATATTGAGGAAAATGCAACAAAAAATGGTAATAGCTGTTCTTTGTATTATGGGATTATTGATAATGTTTGTTTTCTTTTTTATAATATCTAGAATTTTCTAAGTTTTTCATAAGAAGAATGCATCCTTTTTATCATATAATTCTTTTTTTAAAAAAGAAAATATCAATTATATAAAGTAAAAATATCTATTCTTTGTGTAGTACTTCTTAAACTTTTGGGTCTCAGGATGAGTTTTTACACTCTTAGAAAATAATGAGACTCTCAAAGAGCTTTGGTTTATGTGGTTTGTCGATATTTACCATATTAAATATTAGAACTGAAAAATAAAACTATTAATTAACCTAAACTAATAGTAATAACTCATATTTTAACATAAATAACATTTTATGAAAAATAACTATATCTTCAAAACAAAAATTAAAAATGAGTCAAATTCTTTATTTTTGCAAATCTCTTTAATATCTTAACCTAATAGAAGAGAGTGGGACATCTACCTGCTTCTGCTTTCAATCTGTTATAATATTGTATATCATGCAAGCTCTTGGGACTCTATTGCATACTGTGAGAGATTTATAGTGCAGAAAGGCAAATAATGTCTTCCCGTTATTATGAAAATAGTTTTGATCTCTTAACCCCCCTGAGAGGGTCTGGGGGAACCCTGAAACTCCTTAGATTCATTTTGATAACCATTTTCTTTATATTATGCAACATGTGTTTACAAACAAATCTCATTTGACTCTCACAAAAATACTTTGAATTGAGAATGTTTTTAAACAGATGAGAATCTGAGATTCAGAGAGGTTAACCAATTCATCCAAGATCACATGCTCAGATTCCTGTCTTTAGACTGAATCCAGAACTTGATTTCAGATAACCACATCAACTCTGTAAAAGCTTTTGAACTACCTACCTTTCCTAGATAAGCAACAGCCTGGGACACTCAAAGAATTTTACACAATAATTCTGATGGTTAATATTTTAACTCTAGAGTTTGGTAGAAAAACAGAGACCTAGAGAAGTTACATAAAACAGAGCATGGCATAGTAGAAATAAGCACAGATCTTGCCGGGCAGGAGCCTAAAGTTTCAGATGCCACTTCTCTAGTTATTTTCTTTACCTCTCTGGGCACCAGGAATGACTCAAAAATGGGATGTTATCTTACCTGCCTGAAGGTATGGGCTGGGTCAGATGATTGCCTAAGGTTCCTGCTAGTGGAAGGGCTGTCATTTACCAGAAATCCCAGTCATTTAGAAGGCTAGGAATACAATGCAGCTGAAATGGGCTTTCCTTTTGAAAGTTTAGCCCCTACAATTCTTCCTTTTTCTCTAACATAGTATTTGGGACATAGTATTTATTAAAAGCTATCTTAGTCATCTTTCTTATAACTCCTTCAAACTTTTTCATTGAAATCACTTGAAAAGTTGATATGTAGAAATCCAGTGCAGTTTAACAAGTCTCACAAATGTATAGAACACTTACTCTTGTGGGGCAGATATGTAAGACTCTAGAGAAACATGCACACCTGATTTTATTTCTGAGCATACTACTGGAATTACACCTTTACAATGCACTAAAACTGCTTTATTTTCCCCATTTTTAAAAACTGTGGTAAAACATACATAACATAAAATTTACCATTTTAACTGCTGTAAAGCATACAGTTTAGGGGCATTAAGTACATTCACATTATTGAGCAACCATCACATCATACATCTCTAAAACTCTTTTAATCTTACAAACTGAAACTCTATACCTATTAAACAATAACCCTTTTACTTCCAGGCCCTGACAATCACTGTTTTACTTTCTGTATCTCTGAATTAGACTACTCTAAGTACCTCATATAAGTGAAATCATACAGTATTTGTCCTTTTGTGTCTGGCTTATTCCACTTAGCATAACATCCTCAAGATTCATTCATGTTGTAGCATGTGTCAGAATTTCCTTTCCTTTTAAGATGAATGATATTCCGTTGTATGTATGTACCATATTTTGTTTATCCATTCATCTACTGATGGACATTTGGGTTGTTTCCTCTGTATTTAAGCTTATCAAGCCTTTATTTAAAGGTTAGAGAAACTCTACATAGAGAAAGAAAAAAGAAAAATAGAGTTAATGGCAATACACAATAATCAGAGAAGTATGTACTGAGTTACTTCAAATTTGAGATGCAAATTTCAGTGTTAAAAAAAGCAGATTTTTCTAAATTTTAAGTTTTATAAGATCAACGAATGTATTGCATTTAATTTCACATCCCACATAAAATATAGCAAAATTCCCAGAAAATTCCATTAACTTATCTTTGAATATACCAGTGTAGTATACAATTAATGAAATATTTTGATCTGAAATTTTATTTAAGTATGCTTGGTATACAATCTTATATTGTTTATATTAGTTCCATGCCCCACTAATTCTAGTACTTATCTGTCACTGTGTAAACTTATCACAATATTATTCAATATTTCTCTTTCCCTTTTTACCCATCCCAACAATTCAACTTTTGTGTTTTTATTTTGTTCTGTTTTGCTTTTTAGATTTCATATATATGTGAATCTATGCAGTATTTGTCTTTCTCTGCTTGACTTATTTCACTTAGCATAATATCCTCTGGATCCATCCATGTTGTCACAGACGGTAAGATTTCATTCTTTTTTATGGCCGAGTAATATTCCATTGTATATATGTACCACATATTCATCCATTCACCTATAGATAAACATCTAGGTTGTTTCCATATCTGGGCAGTTGTAAATAATGCTGCAATGAACACAGGAGCTGCGTATCTCTTTACCACATTTGATTTTACAACAATCTTATGAAATGGACAGAGCAAATATTTGTGTAATTTTATGGACGAAGAAGCTGAGAATCTTTGCAATTAGCTCATTACCAGGCAACATGGAATTGGGGACACCACCAGAGGTCTTATATCACCAACTCCGGTGCTGTCCCTCTGTCCACACCATCTGTTAGTAGTTGTGAATGAGCATTTGAAGTCACTTCCTAAGTACAATTTCACTGCAAGGCACAGAAATACAAGCTAAACAGTATCTAGGTCCTTCTAAGCCTATGATTTTATGTGATAGTTTTCCATGACAGCAACTGTTTTTCTTTCTTTTTTTTTTTTTTTTTAACATGAGGATGTGTCTTTGTGAGATCAGGCTTTCTAACATGTATATTTAGATAATGGTGAAATGATTCCAAGTTCTGTTAGAGACCCTGCAATCATGAGAGGAAATCAGCAAAAAGTAACAGGGAAAAGGTGAGATTTACAGGTTGGGTAGGAAGAGCTTTGCTCTTTGATCCTCATGCTTAGTTTTTAAAAAGTGGGTATAAAGTTGATTAAATGTATGATAGTTGGTTCAAACAGGAATACTAGAACAAAGTTATGAAGTGGTCAAATTAATTGTACGGTGAGTAGTCCAGCCTCCTTGCAAGCCTTAGGATTGTACTTTTCTCAGCTCACTCAGCCCAGGAGCTCAGTACCCTCAAGCTTCTCTGTATGCCCAGACCTACCCTGCACCATCCAAGCCCCTTTCCAGATAATGCCCCATTCTCTGCACTTTTCCCTTTGTCTCATCAAACTTGTCCATTTAAAACTTCTGGCTTTAAAACAGCAGATTTATTTCTCCTTCTAACTCACACCCACTAGAGTAACTGTAAAGGAATTTAAAACTGGTTTAGGGCAAAAATTTTAAATAAAGATAAAAATAAAAAAAGAAGCAAGGAGGACACAGGACAAGAGAGATTTCAATAAATTTTTGGAAGACAAAGTAGATAATACTAAACTGAAATATTCATGGAAATGAATAATTGTAGTGCTGAGGGTGTGCCTTAAAATTCCATAGATCAGAATAAGATGCAAATTCTTCACGCTGACCTGGGACCCCACATGATGTGGCCACTGACCACCTCTATGAGATCATATCTATTGCTATTCCCCATTCCCTCTATTTCAGCCACACTGGGCTTCTTCCTGAATAAGCAAAGCTGATTTCTGCCTGGGAAGTTTTGCACTTCCTGTTTTCTCTCCTGGGGGCTGTTGCATCTCATTCATGGGGGCCTCATAGAAGTTACAAGATAAAATGCAGAACATCATTAAATTTGAATTCACATAAATGGCAAGTAATTTTTTAGTACACATATGTCTCAAATATTGTATGGGACATACTTATACTGGAAAAGTATTCATCATTTATATGAAATTCAAATTTAACTCGAGTCCCATATTTTTTTTTGCTAAATCTGGCAACCCCACATAGGAAGCTTTTCCTAATCAACTTACCCAGTCACTCTTCCCCGCCCCAATGCCTTTCAGTTCCATCGCTCTCGCATCTCCTTGCTCTGTTCTATTTTTCCAAAACACTTACAATGACATGAAATTATATGTTTATCGTTAGCCTCACCCACTAGTCAGATAGAAATTTCCATGGTTCTATGAGTAGAGAAATGTTATATATCTTGTTCCTAGCTATCTTTCTGATACTTGAAATTTCATTTGAAGAGATGAATAAATGTAATGTAGGGAGGAGGTATAAGAACTAAATGTTAAATCAAGCTGTATTCAGACCCTGTAATGTGTGGCTGCCAGACCTACATAACAAAGGAAGATTCCTGGGATTACTAACAAACCATTTGGCCACACCATGAAGAAAAAACTGAGTCTTTAAGTTGTACCCTATACAAAATAAACCCAACCATTCATATGGCCAAAACCCAAGGGGAATCTATGGAACAAAGGCTGGGGACTGTCATCAGGCTTTCCTACTACCCATGACTTTCATGCTCATACCCTTATCTTTCACATTGTATACTAATACTATCAAAGAAAAATAGGTAAACAAAGTCTTTAAACTGTAATTCATAGAAACTAAGAATGATATATAGACTGAATTCCCCAAACACTCAGGGTCCTTCAGTCTTCCCAGGAAAGGAATGTTCCTTAATAGAGATTACTTTGCTTGCTACTGAGAATAAGGAAAATTGAGGGCTGGGGAAAGGCAGAGGTAGTGGCTCCACAGGACCAGCTTTGGTTATTGTTGTTAGCCAGATCTCCATTTTTACCACTAACCCAAAGGGCAGTGAGGAACTAGTTGAAGATGTGGGCCTGGAGTATTTGCAGTTGCAGCAACTGGCCAAGAGGTGGCAGCTCTGCCTTATCTGCTGCCTGGTCCCTGTCAGGGCCATTCCCCCGGGGGAAGTGGGGTGCGCAGTAGAAGATCAATCAAGGTCACTTGAGAGGCTTGGCAACTTTAAACTGTAGAAGCAGTTTTATTACATTGCTGCTGCAATTACAGTAAGTATTCAGCAAATGTTTGAACAAGTCAACTCTATGGCCAGTCATTAAGATTGATCCCCTGAACATACTCTCAACACTTTTGCAGGTACCACAACCCTGGGTTATTCAGCTCTCTGCTTACCCTACTGCTGGCCCCTTGCAGCAAAAAGTGGTTAGAGAAAACACCACCATACTGACTGCTTTCACTTTATACCCATGTCCATAAATATTGTGTGGGCCCTTAATCATTCCTTATTTCCCTAGTGCATTTGCTCTCACATTCTCTATGCAACAACTATTTTACACTTTTAACTCACTCAGTAGAGCTCCAATGACTCACTGCTAATGGTCTTGCTTTCCATTTCACTGAGAAAAGGAAGCAGCTGGAAGAGAGCTTTTTTGATATCCCCACCAACACCCTGGTGGCTGGCTTTCCTGCTTGTTATTGTAGATGAACTGTCCTGTCTCCTAAGGGCAACCTTGCCAGTGCCCTTGGTGAATCCCCTCCCATCTCCATGGGAACATAACCCTCCATCATTAATTTTCCTCTCTGTACTGTTATTCTCATTTGTATATAAACTTATTATTACCTATCCCATCGTTATTTACAATCCCTCTTTGCCCTCAATTATCTATCAGTTATGGACTTATCTCTCTCCTTCTTTTTCCAGTAAAATTCCTGGAGTTTTTCCATGCTTGCTGATACTAGCTGTCTCCAAAGCCTTTCCTGCCATTCTCGGTTAATCCCATTGCTACCAGGCTTTTGCTCAGATCCTTCCAAAGAAACTACTCTTAACTGCCACATTACCTAAATCCAAGGGTCACCTCCACAGCTGATTATTGCTTCTCCTGGAAACACATTCATTGGCTCCCAGGTCACCATAATCCAGCTTTTTTTCCTCTCTTCTTACTTCTTTGCTGATTTAGCTTTTTCTCTCCAATCTCTTATTCTTAAACTTAGTCCTAGGAATTCTTTTATAAACACAATCTTACTCCCTTGATGAGCTCCTCCAGTCTCATGACTTTAAATATCACAGAGATATTACAATTCCCAAATGTATGCTTCCAGCTTAGACTTCTCCCCTGAGCACTATACTCTAACATGCATACTCTAACATGACCATTTAACTGACACCCAGAATAGTATCCTGATATTCTACTGCTCTGCCCATAGTCTTCCTATCTCAGTGAATGGCAGCCCCATTCTTCTAGTTCCTCAGGGGAGAATCATTCTTGAGTTCTTCTTTTCTCTCACATCTCATTTCTAATGCTGTAAGAAATCCTGTAGACTCTATATTAAATATATCCATATTCCATCCACATCTCAGCATCTCCACCACTATCACCTGGGCTAAGCCGCCACCAACTCTCTCCTGAATTACTGAAATGACCTCCTGACTTGTCTCCCTGCTTCCGAGCTTGAGCTCCCACGATTTAATTTTAATATAGTAGCCAGAGTAATTCTTTCTTTCTTTCTTTCTTTCTTTCTTTCTTTCTTTCTTTCTTTCTTTCTTTCTTTCTTTCTTTCTTTCTTTCTTTCTTTCTTTCTTTCTTTCTTTCTTTCTTTCTTTCTTTC